>APFE030331004.1:209868-268136 GCA_000404065.3 Pinus taeda | reverse complement strand
ATGATTTTTCCAGTCGGGAAAAGATTATTTTCGCTCTTCTCAAAGCAGCCCCCCATGTCAAGGACTGGTGGGAAACCTACTACAAGCAGAAGGATGAAAGTACCAGCTCACTATTTTCAGCCGCACCCACTTGGAATTCATTTCGGGATGCCATCAAGGAGCAGTACTACCCTGTCGAAAGCTATGAGGATCAATACATAAAGTGGACCACGCTGTTGTAGGGAAGGGACCAAGACGTGCTTGAGTTTACCAATATTTTCCATACCCTTTGCACAAAGTTGGGTATCAAGGATTCAGAGCAACATTTGGTACTCGAATACCATGGCTGCCTGCACAAGTACATCTAGGAAGAAATAGAATTCCTAAACATCTCCTCGCTTGCCACAACATACCAATATGCCATCAAGGTCGAGCAAAAGTTTAAACAGAAGAAACGAGACTTTGGATCTGCGAATATGAAGCAAGTGAAAGGTGCCCCCAAACCACAGAACAAAGGACAAAGCCAAGGCAGGGCAACCCAAGACAACCTACTAAAGGTGCAAGCAAAGAATAGCTCCGCAAAGCTAAAAAAGGACACGAGAAAGTCGTGTGAGTTCCATAAGAGCTCCACTCACAACATAAGTGAGTGTCGGGCCAAACAGTCACTGGTGGCCAAGCTAAAGGTTTCAGAATGAGATGCATGTTTTGACTCTGAGTCAGAACCCAACAAGGGGAATGACAAAGGGAAGTAGATTATCGATGGGGAGCCCAATGCCACCATTGCCACCATGAAGATCCAAAATGAGGAACCCGAAGATCCAGAGGAGGAGGAGCATCTCTTCCACTCTTAAATGTTGGTAAAGGGCTCCCCGCTACAGTTCATTGTTGACAGTGGGAGCCAAAATAACCTCATTTCGGTAGAGGTCATGAAGCAGCTCGGCTTACCAAACACAACACATCCACAACCGTACACCATCAGGTGGCTTCACCAAGGACGAGATCTTCACGTGAGCCAGCAGTGTCACCTCCCATACAACATTAAGCCCTTCAAGGATGAGGTATTGTGTGACATTGCTCCCCTTGAAGTTTGTGATGTATTATTAGGACGGCCATACTTGTGGAAGCAACATGCTTTGTATGAATCAAGGCCCCTTGTTGTTATTATTACTTTGGGAAATAAGTTGTAGAGGATATTGAAGGTAGCACCGCCTACCACCATATTTTTGGTTACTGCAAAACAATGCAGTAAGCTCATTTCCAAAACCAGTAAATTTGTTTTCTTGATGATACACCCTCAAGGAAAGAAGAAGATGGTGGCCATGACCTCCAAATATAGCCCCTTCGCACGACAACTATAGATGGACAAGGTCGTGGAGGAGTACGATGACATCTTCACCTCCCCCGCAGGGGTTCCTCTGCACTGTCAGGTCAAGCACTCTATCGATCTGACCCCAAGTGCATCATTTCCCAATGGACCTATCTATCGACATTCCCTTATAGAGAATGATGAAATCAAGAGGCAGATTTAGGAGCTACTACAAAAAGGTCACATCCATTCGAGTTCATCACCCTGTGGGAGCCCGGTCATGTTGGTACAGAAGAAGGATGGGACTTGGAGACTCTGTATTGACTATCGGGCGCTGAACAAGATCACTGTCCATAATAGGTACTCAATCCCACGGATTGATGACCTCCTGGACCAACTGAAGGGGGGAAAATATTTCAACAAGATCAATTTGAAGTCAGGATATCACCAGGTACCAATCGAACCCTCCAATGTGTGGAAGACTGCCTTCAAAGCTAAGGAGGGCCTTTTCGAATGGTTGGTTATGCCTTTTAGATTGACGAATGCTCCCGCAACCTTCATGAGGCTAATGGATGACATATTGTAGCCATTCACCAACTCATTTGTAGTGGTATACTTGGATGACATCCTGATATTCAACTAGAGTTGGGAAAAGCACCTCCACCACATCTGACAAGTTCTCCAAACACTGCGGCAACACAAGTTATGTGCCAATTTGGAGAAATGCACTTTTGGCATGACCCAGGTTTAGTCTCTGGGATACATTATTGATGAACAAGGGGTGCATGTGGATCTAACCAAGATCCAAGTCATTCGGGATTGGCCATCTCCAACCACTATGACAGAGCTCTGCAACTTTCTAGGTCTTCCCAACTTCTACTACAGGTTCGTGTTGGGATTTTCACATATCACTTGGCCCTTGAGTCAAGTCACCAAGGGAGTAGCGAAAGCAAAATTCTTTTGGTCTGAATCTCAACAGAAGGAATTCGTAGAGTTGAAAGATCGCCTCTGCTCGGCACCCGTGCTCGCATTACCAGACTTGCAACAACCATTTGAGGTCATGATAGATGCCTCTGACTGTGCTATTGGGGTAGTCCTTACTCAACACAGGCATCTAGTAGCGTATCACAGTGAGATACTTTCAGAAACAGTTCAAAAGTATCCCACTTATGAAAAAGAGATGTATTCCATTGTGCAGGGCTGCCGACAATGGGAGCATTAAATTTTGGGGAAGGAAACGGTCATCCACATAGACCACCGACCCCTGCAATTCATATATGCCCAAGGGAAATTGTAGAATGATTGCCATCAAAAGTGGTCCACATACATGCAACAATTCCATTTGAATATCAAGTATAAGAAGGGCAACACCAATAATGTTGCAGATTGCCTCAGACGACCACCAATCATGGCGTTAACCACTGTGATCAACTCTTATGGGCACGAGACTTCTGATTGGTCACTTCTCTACAAAAGCAACCCATAATTCAACAACACATACTAGATACTCTTGGAGGGTCAGCATGTTCCATATTTTCACCTCCAGGATAACCTGTTATTCCACCTGGGTCACCTTTGTGTTCCTTCAAGCGAGCATGCCAAGATGATTTGGGAAGCACACTACAGTCCGGTTGCTGGACATTTCGAGGTTGAGAAAATGGTGGCAGTACTGAAAAAATATTTCTATTGGTTGAATCTTCGACACGATGTCGGGAAGTACATCAGATCATGCACTGCCTGCGCCATTGCCAAATAGACCATCAAGAAGCAAGGCCTCTATTGATCTAGATTTAAACAGGAACGCAACAAATTATAGAGATAACCATAAACAAAGAGATGCAATGGAAATAATACTTCATTTCATTAATGTAAAATACTGAAATATGCTTACAAACAACAATGGAAATAAACCAGCTAGGGCAATGGTAGCTTATCTCTGAGAAGAGATGTGGTGGCTACATGCCTTTGAACTATGTTACAATGAGGCTCACAGGCTTATTTATTGTTGAGAAACAATGAAAAACTATAAACATCCAAAAACCTAACCCTAGAAGATGAAATGCCAAATTTTGGGCCTCATTTGGGTAAATTGGTACATCAACTTCCTGGGGTCGTAACTTTGGCATACGATCTTCGTTTGACGTGCAAAACTTTTCGTTAGAAAGATATATCCAAGAACTACAACTTTGGGAAGAGCAAAATTAGGCCATGGACACATGTTGCTCCCAGTTTTCCCAAAAAATGTCGTTTGGGGCCTCAAAATGGCTTCAGAAGTTCAAGACCCGAAAAACTACTAAAAATAGTAAACTGTGATAAATTAAGGAAACTGAAAAGCTGAAAGGAACAATGGTGTGGGTCCAAGTGGACTTGGCAGGTGGCCACCAATATCCACCTGGACCATTCCTCCCCCCTTAGGAAGCAATGGTCCCTATTGCGTTGAGTTCCTCCATGAGATGAAGAAACTTCTGCTGAACTTGGTCCCTCATGAGCCACTTGCCCTGGTGAAGGAGTTGGTTTGCTTTGACAACTCGATACAATTGGATATTCTGCTGGCGAGTGTGCTTGATCTGTGTGTCCATGATCCGATCAAATGCAGCTTGTTCCATGCAATCTAGATTTAATTCTGTGGGTGTGAGCTATTCTGCAATGTCGGATGTGTCTAGTAATGGTGGGAAGTATGGCTAAAGGGGGTCCACATTGAACATTGGGTGCAGGCTAAGGAATGGGGGAATGCTGAGTTCAAATGCATTGTCTCCCACAACCTTGGTAATGGTGTAAGGACCATATCGGAGTGGTCTAAGTTTCCTTTAGGCTCTAGTAAGGCGTTTTTTTTTCAAATGAAACCAGACTTTGTCGACCACTTGAAACTTGTGTGGCACCCGATGTTGATCATGTCGCTGCTTGTACCTGGCATTTGATTTCTCTAGAATGTCATGGACCTGCTGGCGAATATGTTGGATGTGATTAATGAAGTTGTTTTCCTTTTTTGTTTCAGACTGGACATGAGCCGAATCTGCATGAGTAGCTGCAAATGGCATGGCCACATCAATGGGACATATTGGCTGGAATCCCAAGCCCACCTAAAAAGGGTTGTGGCCAGTCGAGTTGTGGAGAGCCTGGTTGTAGCTGTGCTGAACATAGGGAAGGCTCTCGTCCCATGTGCATGGATGCTTTGAGTTCTACATGCGCAGAATGTGTACGATCATCTTGTTGACAACCTTTGTCTGGCCATTAGTTTGAGGATGGAAGGCTATGGACTTAGTGAGTTTGGTGTCGAGCATCAGCCAGAGACTGGACCAAAATGTATTGAGGAACCTGCTGTCTTGATCTGAGATGACAGACTATGGGATCCCAAAGTGTACTCGCACTCATTCAAAGAAGAGTTTAGTAGTGGCTTCTATTGTGATATTCTTCTTGCAGGCAGCCATAATGGCCATCTTCGAGAACATGTCGACGACCACAAAAACACAGTCGTTTCCATGCTTAGTGGAAGGAAGGCCTAACATGTAATCCATGGATATGGATTCCCAAGGTCGACTAGGGGTAGGCAGCAGGTTATAGAGGCCTTGCTTCTTGATGGTCGATTTGGTAATGGTGCAGGCAGTGCATGATCTGATGTACTTCTCGACATCCTGTCGAAGATTCAACCAATAGCAATACTTCTGCAGTTTTGTCACCATTTTCTCGACCCTGAAATGTCCAGCAGTCTGACTTTAGTGTGCTTCCCAAATCATCTTGGCACGCTCGCTTGAAGGAACACAAAGGTGACCTATGAGTCATAATAGGGCATCCTGGAGGTGAAAATCTAGAACATGCTAACCCTCCAAGAGTGTCTGGTATGTGTGGCTAAATTCTAGGTCGCTTTTGTAGAGAAGTGGCCAATTAGAAGTCCCTTTCCCACAATAGTTGAGCACAGTGGTTAACGCCATGATCGCTGGTTTATTGAGGCAATCTGCAACATTATTGGTGCTACCCTTCTTATACTTGATATTCAAATGGAACAGTTGCAGGTATGTGGAGCACTTCTAATGGCGATCATTTTGAAATTTCCCTTGGGTCCGTATGAACTGTAGGGGTTGGTGGTCTTTGTGGATGACCGTTTCCTCCCCCAAAATGTAATGCTTCCATTGTTGGAAGGCCTGCATGATGGAATACATCTCTTTATCATAAGTGGGATGCTTCTGGACTGTGTCTGAAAGTGTCTCATTTTCATATGCCACTTGATGCCCGTGTTGAGTAAGGACTGCCCTAATAGCATAGTCAGAGGCATCTGTCTCGACCTCAATTGGTTGTTCCAAGTCTAGTAATGCGAGCACTAGTGCCGTGCAGAGGTGATCTTTCAACTTTGTGAATGCCTTTTGTTGAGATTTAGACCAAAATAATTTTTCTTTCACTCCTCCCTTGGTGACTTGACTCAAGGGCCAAGTCATATGAGAAAATCCCAACATGAACCTACGGTAGAAGTTGGCAAGACCTAGAAAGCTACGAAGCTCTGTCAGAGTGGTTGGAAATGGCCAATCTCAAATGACTTGGATCTTGGATGGATCCACATGCACCCTATGTTCATCAAATGTATCCCAGATACTGAACCTGGGTCATGCCAAAAGTGCATTTTTCCAAATTGGCACATAATTTATGTTGCCGCAGTGTTTGGAGAACTTGTCGGATGTGGTGGAGGTGCTCTTCCCAAATCTAGCTGAAGATCAGGATATAATCCAAGTATACTGCTACAAATGAGTTGGTGAATGTCCACAATATGTCATCCATTAGCCTCATGAAGGTTGTAGGAGAATTCTTAAATCTGAAAGGCATAACCAACCATTCAAAAAGGCCCTCCTTAGCTTTGAAGGCAGTCTTCCACACATTGGAGGGTTCGATCGGTACCTAGTGATATCCTAACTTCAAATCGATCTTGCTGAAATATTTTACCCCCTTCAGGTGGTCCAAGAGGTCATCAATCCGTGGGATCGGGTACCTATTATAGACAGTGATCTTGTTCAATGCCCGATAGTCAATATAGAGTCTCCAAGTCCCATCCTTCTTCTATACCAACACAATTGGGCTCCCATAGGGTGATGAACTTGGATGGTTGTGACCTTTCTATAGCAGCTCTTGAATCTACCTCTTGATTTCATCATTCTCCATAACGGAGTGCTGATAGATTGGTCCATTTGGCAGCGGCGCACCTGGGGTCAGATTGATGGAGTGCTTGACCTGACAGTGCAGAGGAATCCCTGCGGGGGAGGTGAAGATGTCCTCGTACTCCTCCACGACCTTGTCCATCTGTAGTTGTCGTGCAGAGGGGCCTTGTTTGGAGGTCGTAGCCAACGTCTTCTTCTTTCCTTGAGGGCGTATCATTAGGAAAACAAATTTCCCGGTTTTGGAAACGAGCTCACTGCATTGTTTTGTAGTAATCAAAGAGATGGTGGTAGACAGTGCTACCTGTGGTATCCTATACAACATATTTCCCAAAGTAACAATAACAGCACAGGGCCCTGATTCACACACAACATGTTGCTTCCACAAGTATGGTTGTCCTAATAATACATCACAAACTTCAAGGGGAGAAATTTCACACAATACCTCATCCGTGAAGGGCTTTATGTTGTATCGAAGGTGACACTACTGGCTCACACGAAGATCCCGTCCTTGGTGAAGCCACACAATGGTGTACGGTTGTGGATGTGCTATGGTCAGTAAGCCCAGCCGCTTCACGACCTCTGTTGAAATAAGGTTCCTTTGGCTCCTGCTATCGATAATGAACTATAGAGGGGAGCCCTTTACCCACATCTGGGAGTGGAAGAGATGCTCCTCCTCCTTTGGACCTTCGGGTTCGTCCTTCTAAATCTTCATGGTGGTAATGGTGGCATTGGGCTCTGCATCGATAATCTGCTTCCCTTCGTCATTCCCCTTGTCAGGTTCTGATTCAGAGTCAGAACATGCATCTGATTCTAAAACCTTTAGCTTGGCCACCAGTGACTGCTTGGCCCAACACTCACTTGTGTTATGAGTGGAGCTCTTATGGAACTCACACCAATTTCCTATGTCCTTTTTCGCCTTCAAGACGCTATTCTTTTCTTGCAGCTTTGGCGGGTTGTCTTGGGTCACCCCACCTTGGCTTTGTCCTTTGTTCTATGATTTGGGGGCACGTTTCCCTTGCTTCAGATTCACAGATCCAAAGCTTCGCTTCTTTTGTTTAAACTTTTGCTTGACCTTGATGGCATATCGGTATGCTGTGCCGAGCGAGGGGATGTTTAGAAATTCTATTTCTTCCTGGATGTGCTTGTGCAGGTAGCCATGATATTTGAGTGCCAAATTCTGCTCTGAATCCTTGATACCCAACTTTGTGTGAAGGGTATGGAAAATATTGGTAAACTCTGGCACATCTTTGTCCCTTCCCTGCCGTAGCGTGGTCCACTTTATGTATTGATCCTCATAGCTTCCGATAGGGTAGTACTACTCCTTGATGGCATCTTGGAATGAATCCATAGTGGGCGCGGCTGAAAATAGTGAACCTGTACTTTCATCCTTCTACTCGCATTAGGTTTTCCACTAGTCCTTAATGTGGAGGGCTACTTTGAGAAGAGCAAAAATAATATTTTCCCGATTGGAAAAATCATGAACAGAAAAATAACCCTCTAGCAGATTTAACCATTTATCGATGACATCTGTGTCTATCAGGCCCTCATATATGGGGATTTCAAAATTAACTCGTACCTTAAATGGTGTGGTGTTTCTAGAGTAGTTGTTGGAAGGTGATGCTTAGCCCCTGGGTAGTCGCTGAAGGATCTAGGCAACGTTGTCCATCATTGCATTCCTTTGTTGCTCGAGGGCTTCTTCGAGCAATATTTTGATAGGATCTCCTTCCCCCTTGTCTTTCTTTTCATCCGCCATGTGAGGTCGTCGGGATTTGCAAGGCTGGTCTTACAAATGTTCGACCAGTTCAAGCCCTAACTCCTTATATCCCGACCTTGTTGGGGACATGCAAAGAAAAATAGAGAAAAAGCAGGCCGATCTGATAGCACTGATCTGGATTTAAACAGGAATGCAACAAATTACATAGGTAACCATAAACACAAAGATGTAGTGGAAATAATACCCATTTCATTAATGTAAAATACTAAAATATGCTTACAAACAACAATGGAAATAAACCAGCTAGGGTGATGGTAGCTTATCTTTGAGAAGAGATGTGGCGGTTACATGCCTCTGAACTGTGTTACAATGATGTTCGAAGGCCTATTTATTGTTGAGAAACAATGGAAAACCGTAAACATCCAAAAACCTAACCCTAAAAGATGAAATGCCAAACTGTGGGCCCAGTTTGGGTAAATTGGTACATCAACTTCCCGGGGTTGTAACTTTGGCATCACAATATCTCATTAGAAAGACCTATCCGAGAACTACAACTTTGGGAAAAGAAACATTGGTCCATGGACCCATGTTGCTCCCAATTTTCCCTAAAAATGTCGTTTAGGGCCTCAAAACTGCTCTAGAAGTTCAAGGCCCGAAATAATGCTAAAAATAGTAAATTGTGATACAATTAAGGAAACTAAAAAGTTGAAAGAAACAATAGTGGGGGTCCAAGTGGACTTGGAAGGTGGCCACCAATATCCACCTGGATTATCTATACCCCTTTGCCTACCCATAGTCGACCTTGGGAATCCATCTCCATGGATTACATGTCAAGCCTTCCTTCCACTACGCATGGAAACGGCTGTGTTTTTGTGGTCATCGACAGGTTCTCAAAGATGGCCATTATGGTGGCTTGCAAGAAGAATATTGCAGCAGAAACCACTGCTAAACTCTTCTTTGAATGAGTGTGGATACACTTTGGGATCCCACAATCTATCATCTCAGATCGAGACAACATATTCCTCAGTACATTTTGGTCCAGTCTTTGGTCGATGCTGGACACCAAACTCACTAAGTCCACAGCCTTCCAACCTCAAACTGATGGCTAGACAAAGGTTGTCAACAAGATGATCATACACATTCTTCGCATGTACAACTCAAAGCATCCACGCACATGGGATGAGAGCCTCCCCTATGTTTAGCACAACTACAACTGGCCTCTCCACAGCTCGATTAGCCACAACCTTTTTTAGGTGGGCTTGGGGTTCCAGCCAATATGTCCCAATGATGGGCCATGCCATTTGTAACTACTGACATAGATTCGGCTTATGTCCAATCTGAAACAGATAATGCGAATAAATTCATTAAGCACATCGAACATATTTGCTAGCAGGTCCATGACATTCTGGAGAAATCAAATACCAAGTACAAGCAGTGACATGATCAACATTGGGTGCCACACGAGTTTTAGGTGGGCAACAAAGTCTGGTTGCATTTGCAAAAGGAACACCTTACTGGAGCCTATTGGAAACTCAGACCACTCCAATATGGTCCTTACAACATTACCAAGGCTGTGGGAGACAATGCATTTGAGCTCAACATTCCCCCATTCCTTGGCCTGCACCCAGTGTTCGATGTGGACCGCCTTCGGCCATACTTTCCACCATTACTAGACACATCTGACATTGCAGAACAACTCACACCCATAGAGTTAAATCCAGATTGGATGGAACAAGCTGCAACTAATCGGATCATGGACACATAGATCAAGCACACTCACCAACAGAATATCCAACTGTCTTGAGTTGCCAAAGCAGGCCAACTCCTTCACCAGGGCATGTGGCTCACCAGGGACCAAGTTTAGTAGAAGTTTCCTCATCTCATGGAGGAACTCAATGCAATGGGGACCATTTCTTCCTAAGGGGGAGGAATGATCTAGGTGGATATTGGTGGCCACCCACCAATTCCACTTGGACCCCCACCATTTCTTTATCAGTTTTTCAATTTCCTTAATTGTAGCATAGTTTACTATTTTTAGCATTTTTCCGGGTCCAAAACTTTCGGAGCCATTTTGAGGCCCTAAACGACTTTTTTTGGAAATCTACCACGAGCAATTTTCTGTCTAAAATCATATTTTCTGTCGTAGTCCTCAGAGAGATCTTTCCAACGGGTTATCATGCGTGACAAACAGAGATAATATGACTAAGTAACGACCCCAGGAAGTTGGTTGTCCAACTCACCCCAATGGGGCCCATAAACTCTTGGTGTTACATCTCCTCGGGTTAGGGTTTTGGTTGTTTAGGGTTTGATCTTATTGTTCAATAATAAAAATGCCCTTGAGCCTCATTGCAAGCTAGTTGAAAGACATGTGCCCGCCACATCTCTTCTCAGAGATAAGCTACCATCGCCCTAGCTGGTTTATTTCCATTTCTGTTTGTAAGCATATTTCAATATTTTACATTCATGAAATGAAGTATTATTTCCACTGCGTCTCTGTGTTTATGGTTATCTCTGTAATTTTTTGTGTTCCTGTTTAAATCCGGATCACGCAACCTACTGATACATTGTAAATATTGAGCATAAGTTTAAAGGAAGAAGCGATACTTGGGATCTTCAAATCCAAAGCAAGGGAAAGGTGCCCCCAAACTGCACAACAAAGGACAAAGCCAAGGTGGGGTGATTGAAGACAACCTATCGAAGTCGTAAGAAAAGAACAACACCATGAAGACAAACAAGGACATAGGAAAGTGGTGTGAGTTCCATAAGAGTCCCACTAACAAAACAAGTGAGTGTCGAGCTAAGCAATCACTAGTGTTTGAGCTGAAGGATTCAATGTCAGATATATGTTTCGACTTTGAGTCAGAACCTGACAAGGGGAATGACAAAGGGAAGAAAATTATTGATGCAGAGGCTAGTGCCATTGTTTCCACCACCAAGATCCAAAAGATTGAGCCTAAAGATCAAGAGGAGGGGGAGCACTCTTCCACTCATAGATATGGGTGAAGGATTCCTTGTTGCAATTCATTGTCGATAATTGTAGCCAAAAGAACTTCATTTTAGTAGAGGTCATGAAGTGGTTGGGCCTACTGACCACACCACACTTGCAATTGTACATCATCAGGTGGCTTCACCAACGACAAGATCTTCGTGTCAACCAACAATGTCACCTTCCCTACAACATCAAGCCCTTCACAAATGAGATATTGTGTGATGTTTCTCCTCTTAAAGTTTGTGATGTACCATTAGGCCAACCCTACTTGTGGAAGCATCATGCTATGTATGATTCGAGGCCTCACACTATTATTATTTATTTAGGCAATAATTATACAGGATACTAGAGGTAGCCTCATTTACCGCCATCTCTTTGATCTTTGCTAAGCAATGCAATAAGATCATCTCCTCGACTAGGAACTTTATTTTCTTTCTGATTCACTCTCAAAGTAGGGGGAAGATGATGGCCACATCCATGGCCCCTGGGAAGGGTTCTTCCAAGCAGTAGAAACAGGTGGATAAGGTCGTGGAAGAATGAAGGGACATCTTCTCTTGATCCACAAGGGTACCCTTGCACTTTCAGGTCAAGCATTCGATCAATTTGACTCTCGAATCACCTCTACCTAATGGGTCAATATATCATAGCTCTATTCTTGAAAATGAAGAGATCAAGCAGAAAATCTAGGAGTTTCTGCAAAAATGGCACATTCGACCAAGTTCCTCTCCTTGTGGGAACTCAATACTACTTGTACAAAAGAAGGATGGGACCTGGAGGCTGCACTGATTATCAGGCACCAAACAAAATCATTGTCAGGAAAAAGTATTCAATCCCATGGATTGGTGACCTTATGGACCAGGCCAAGGGGACCAAGTATTTTATCAAGATCGATATGAAGTATGGCTATAACCAAGTTCCAATAGAGCCCAAGATGTATGGAAAATTGCCTTCAAATCAAAAGAAAGGCTTTTTGAATGGTTTCTTATGCCTTTTGAGTTGAAAAATGCCCCTGCTACTTTTATGAGGCTAATAGATGACATATTTCATCCCTTCACCAACTCATTCGTGGTTTTTTATCTAGATGACATCCTCATCTTCAACATGAGTTGGGAAGAACACTGCAACACATTCGACATGTCCTTGAAACCCTAAGACAACACAAACTGTGTTCCAACTTGGAGAAATGCGGCTTTGGCACAAGCCGGGTCCAATATTTGGGTAACATCATAGATGAATAAGGCGTTCATGTGTATCTGACTAAGATCCAATTCATTCGGGATTAGCCAGCCTTGACCACTCTAACAAATATTCATAGCTTTTTGGGCTTCAATTTTTTTCAAAGGTTCATCTTGGGATTCTCCCTTATCACTTGGCCTTTAAATCATATTACCAAGGGTGGAGTGAAAGAAAATTTATCCTGGTATGGATGTCAACAGAAGGCATTCATTGAATTGAAGCGTCGCCTCTACTCTACACCAATACTCAAATTTCCAGACCTGCAACAACCATTTGAAATTGAGACAGATGCCTCTGAATATGCTATTGGTGAATTCCTCACCCAACACAGGAATCCAATGGCCTATCATAGTGAGACACTTTCTGATACAATTTAGAAGTACCCCACCTATGGTAAAGAGATGTATTCCTTTGTGCTGGCTTGTTGGAAACAGAAGCATTACATTCCGGGGAAGGAGACAGTCATCCACACTGATCATCAACCTCTTTAGTTTACACATACATAAGTGAGTTGCAAAATGATCACCATCAGAAGTGGTCTAGATATATGCAAAAATTACACTTGAACATTAAATACAAAAAGGGCAGCACCAATCATGTTGCAGACTGCCAAATCCGACCGCCAATTGCAGCACTGATTACTGTTCTCAAACCTTGTGGCCACGAGACCTCTATATGGTTGCAACTATACAAAAATGATCCTTATTTCACCTCCACATACCAGATTCTAGTGGATATAAAGTAAGTTCCCAATTTCCACCTTCAGGACACATTATTATGCTACTCGAGCCACCTTTGTGTTCCTTCAAGCGAGCGTGCCAAGTTGATTTGGGAGGCACATTATAGTCAGGTTGCGTGACACTTTGGCGTGGAGAAAATTGTGTTCTACTACAAAAGTACCTTTATTTGCCAAACTTTGACACGATGTTGGGAAATATATCAAATCTTACCCTGCTTGTGCCATCGCCAACCCAACCATAAAGAAACAAGGCATGTACACTCCTATGGCTACTCCGAGCCAGCCTTGGGAATCCATCTCCATGGACTATTTGTCTAGCCTCCCTTCTACCAAGCATGTTAATGATTTTGTATTTGTGGTCGTGGACAAATTTTCTAAGATGGTTATATTGGCATCCTGTAGAAAGAGTATCACAACAAAGGACACTTCCAAACTATTCTTTGAACGAGTGTGGGTACATTTTGGGATCCTACAGATCATTATATCATATTAGGATAATATGTTTCTGAACAAATTCTCGTAAAGCCTCTAGACACTATTGGACACCAAGCTCACCAAGTCGACTGCATTCCATCCCCAGTCTGATTGCTAAACAAAGGTCATCAAAAAGATAATAGTGAACATGCTCTGCTTGTACAAATCTAAGCATCCACGAAACTAGGTTGAGAGCCTTCCTTATGTGCAACACAGGTATAACAAAGCTCTCCATAGCTCGACTGGTCATAGTCCCTTTCAAGTGGGTCTAGGATTTCAACCGTTGTGTCTGATTAATGTTGCCATGCCCATGTGATTAAACAGACAGAATCCACACATGTACAATCTAAGGCTGATAAAGAAACTAGATTTATTGAATGCATCCAACACATCCACCAGTAGGTTCATGAAATCTTGGAGAAGTCCAATGCCAAATGTTGGCTTAAGAGAGCTTGACCCAGGTTTATAGTTATTCACACCAACCAACAAAACCCTCAACTACTGTCCCTTTCGTCCACAACCTACGTAGCGTAGGTTGCAGTCTCACCCGAAGCAGTATTGGGGGATGCTAGAATCAAGTTTTTGCATCTAGGGATATGTGATAAGCGATTTCTAAGTCTGCACAACTTTAGATATGCCTTCACGCAGATTGATATCTTCCTAGGGCCTGTCACTGTAACTAGGGCAAGATGGCTTCTAAACCTTCGCAGAGGTCTACGACCAGTCTTTGTGGACCTTAAACAAACAAATTATCTACTTACACAAATCAATATTCAACCCTAGATTTGAGATCACGCAGATATATCAATTCATTGGAAAACATAACAGAAATATCTTTTAACTTCACGAAAGTAGATAAATACTCATATCATGCATCATTAAGATAGGTTCAATGATTTCACGCAACATACATTCATTATTTCATAAAACTATATCATTAAGCGACATAATATAACATAAATAGATTCACAAAAATGCACAATAATTCTTCAAAATCAGTCTTTATTGATCTTCCATATTCAAATTACAGATTCTTCTACCATGTGCACTCAGTTGCAGAGGCCCGCGCACTTAGTGGCAGACTCTACCCAGGCCTCCTGCACACTCAGCTACAAGAGCCTTCCCTTCTACACCTAAGTACAGGAATTAGAGCCTTCCTTCCTTACCACTTGCCCAAGACAACAAAAACCATTCAACATATCCAATTCTCTATCGAAAGTGATCTTTAAGACTCGCTAAGACTCAACTATTTATAGATTTCCTTCATACAATACCATGGTCCACAGACCATGGGAGAATCTTAAAACCGACCCAAACAAGGGGCTAAAACCCCTTTGAATCCTATCTATCTTTACACTCTACATCCCCATTTCGTGGAAACTTTACATCTTTTACAAAATTGGGTTAACGTAACTCTAGGGACCCTAACCCAGCAAGCCCCCAACACAAAGATCATGACTCGCCCTCGAGTCACTCAGCTGGTACCTCGATCTTACTGCGAAGACCACCCAGCTCAACTTGCAACACTGCTACTTCGACAATGCTCTGTGCCACTGCCTGCTTTATTTCTTCAACCACTTTCTCCGTCGTTGGGCCCTCTACTGCTAGGCGCATCATCCTTTGTTTCTGTTGTAGCACCTTTAGCTTTTCCTCTAGTGACAGAGTAGACTAACAAGCTTCCTCTAGCAGCAGTGCCTCTTTCTGCTGCAATTCTTCCACATGTGCTTGCAAATGCTTTCCCTCTTTTAACTTCGAGAGGCATTTCATTGGCACCAAAGTGAACGTAGTTTCTCAGACCTCATCATACTTCTGTTGCGCCTCTTGTACATTGGTGTTCAACTTCTACAAGTTCAAGTCCCCCTATAGATTTGTCCATAATTCCATCACTGCATCGAACATCGTTGTTTAGTCATTGGCTGAAGCATCCAAAGTGCTCATATTCTCCTTGATGGTTGTTGTGTGCTACTCCCGTACCTCCAGCGGAGTTGTGGGATGCAACTTCAACTGTAACTTTGCTATCTTCATCTGGAAATCAAAGGTAACCCTGCCAAATTCCTCCTTTGTTGCACATACTACACCAACCAATTTCCTTACTTTTGCTGAGACCTCTGCATCCTCTGGTATGCTTAATTCAAGTACTAACTTGCAGTCCTATTCGATCATTGTTTCTAGGCTCTGATGTTGTGTCTGCAACTCCTCCTTTTCCTTTAGCGCTTGAGTTTTCTCCGTTAATAATTGTTTTTTGTTAACCTTAAACTCAATGTCGATAGTGAGGGCACATTATTCCTTAATCCTTAAATCATATGACACCCCTTGATGTAGCGAATGGAGGGTTTGGAGTGACAGCATGACCAAATTCAGCCTCATGTCCTTCACTGTATTAATCACAGCACGATCCTCATTCTGATTCTACATGAACAGACCCCTCTGACAATGGTATGACTCGAAGGTCCAGAGTCCGTTCTAGCTCTGCCACTGTTCCACCTCCTTGTGTCAGGCTTGCTTGCACCCTGCTTGCTTTCCTGACACCTACTTGAATCCTATTAGCCTAGATCTACAATTCGCGGAGATCCTTTTGGACGCTTCCCAGTAGTTGCATATACTGTTGCTCAAACTACTGTAACACCTTAGTTGATGTGTCTCTCACCTTATCACAAATCTCATTGAGATCGCCTTCTGTTAGGACCATTGGGTCGATATGCAACTGGCTTTCAGACTTGTTCTTTTTCCATTTTCCACCTGTCTGCTCTTGCCCATGTCCCTTAAGATGAAAGGAGTGTACTGCTCCTCACCACCGTCTCCTCCCTGCTCTGACAGTTTTTTCTCGTCTGTGTGCTGTGAAGCTAATTTGTTGCTTTCTTGTGTATCATGTTGTTCCTTATTAGCGTGCTCTTTAGCTACACGCTCCTTCGCTGCCCGCTCTTTCTGCGCAGCTGCCTTAGCAGCAACTTCCTTTTTCTTCTCCTCAGTGAGAGCTTTCACAACCTTTAGAGTGGCCTCCTTACATTTCTATGTGGTTGAGCTCTCCGCACCTTTTCTAGTGCCTACATCACCCTCGTGGGTTTGTGCCAATCTGCTGGCCAATACCCCAGAACCTACTAAATGTGTGTCTCAAATACCAGATAGGGCAATCGGTGCCATGTTTGTTTTGGGTCCTTCTGCACTCTAATGGATACACTGTGAAAATGGGCCTTGAACTCCGCATAGGCCGACAATTACGCGATCAAGGTTGGCTTAAGGGGGGCTGACCTAGGTTCAGAGTTGTTAACGTCAACCAACAAAATTCTCAACTACTAGCCCTTTCAGAAACAACCTGGGTAGCGCAGGTTGTAATCTTACCTAGGGTAGAACTGGGGATGCTAGAACCAAGTTTCTACATCCAGGGATATGTGATAAGCGGTTTCTAAGTTTGCACAACTTCAGATCTGCCTTCGCGTAGTTTGATATCTTCATAGATCTTGTCACTATAACTAGGGAAAGATGGCTTCTAGACCTTCGCGAAGGTCTACGATCAGCCTTTTTGGACCTTAAACAAACATATTATCTACTTACGCACATCAATAATCAACCCTAGATCCGAGTTTGGGCAGATATATCAATTCATCATAAAACAAAACAGAAATAGATTTTAGCTTCGCGAAAGTAGATAACTACTCATATCATGCATTATTAAGATAGGTTCAATGATTTCACACTACATTAATTCATTATTTCATAAAACTATATCATTAAGCGACATAATATAACATAAATAGATTCAAAGAAATGCACAATAATTCTTTAAAATGAGTCTTTATTGATATTCCATGTTCAGATTATAGACGCTTCTACCCTACACACTCAGCTATAGGGGTCCACACACTTAGATGTGGACTCTACCTAGGCCTCCTATGCACTTAGCTACAGGAGTCTTCCCTTGTTCACCTAAGTATATGAAGTAGAGCCTTCCTCCCTTAGCACTTGTCTAAGACAACAAAAACTATTCAACATACCCAATTCTCTATTGAAAGTTATCTCTAAGACTCGCTATGATTCAACTATTTATAGATTTCCTTCATGAAATACCATGGTCCGCGAACCATGGGAGAATCTTAAAACCAACCCAAATAAGGGGCTAAAACCCCTTTGACTCCTATCTATCTACACAGTTTGCATCCACATTTTGTAGAGACTTTACGTATTTTACAAAAACTTTTACAAAATTGGGTTACATTAACCTCAAAACTAACCCTAGGGACCCTAACCCAACAAGCCCCCAACACAAAGATTGTGACTCGCCCTCAAGTCACTCAGCTGGTGCCTCGATCTTGTTGTGAAGACCACCCAGCTCAACTTGCAACAGTTTTACTTCGGTAATGCTTTGTATTGCCGCCTGCTTGACTTCTTCCACCAATTTCTCCATAGTTGGGTCGTCTACTGCTAGGTGCATCATCCTCAATGTTTGCTGTAGCACCTTTAGCTTTTCCTCCAGTGACAGAGTACGCTGACAAGCTTCCTCTAACCAAGGTTGTAATCTGGTCTTTAGCAGTGCCTCTTTTCGTTGCAATTCTTGCACCTGTGCTTGCAGCTACTTTCCCTCTTTTAAGTTCGTGAGGTGTTTCACTAGAACCAAGGTGTGCACAGTTTCTTGGACCTCATCATACTTCTGCTATGTCTCTCGTACATCGGTGTTCAACTTCTACAAGTTCGGGTCCTCCTACAGATTTTTCCATAATTCCATCAATGCATTGGACATCATTGTGCAGTCATTGACTCCGACATCCAAAGTGCTCATATTCGCCTTGATGGCTACTGTGTGCTGCTCCCATACCTTCGACAAATTTGTGGGCTGCAACTTCAACTACAACTCTACTATCCTCATCTGGAAATCAAAGGTAACCTTGTCGCCTTCCTCCTTTGTTGCACATACAATAACAAGCAATTTCCTTACTTTCGCTGAGACCTCTGCATCCTCTGGTATGTTTAATTTAGGTACTGACTTGCAGGCTTGTTTGATTGTTGTTTCCAAGCTCTGATGTTATTTCTGTAGCTCCTTGTTTTCCTTCAGCATCTAAGTTTTCTCCGTGAACAACTATTCATTGTTTACCTTAAACTCACTAACAAAAGTGAGGGTGCGTTGTTCCCTGATCCTCAACTCATCTGACACCCCCTAATGTAGCATATGGAGGGTTTGGAGTGGTAGCATGGCCAAATTCAACCCCATGTCCTTCACTGTATTAATCACAGCGTGATTCTCATCTAATTCGGCATGAACAAACCCCTATGGAAATGCTATGACTCGAAGGTACAGAGTCCATTCTAGCCCAGTGTTCCACATCCCTGTGTCAGGGTCACTTGCACCCCGCTTGCTTGAATCCTGTTAGCCTAGATCTGCAACTCACACAGATGCTTTTGGATGCTCCCCAACTTTTGCATATACTGTTGCTCAAACTGTTGCAACACCTCAATCGATGTGTCTCTCACCTTATCACTGATCTCATCAAGATCGCCTTCTGTTAGGACCATTTAGTCAATATGTGTCTACCTGTGAGACTTGTGCTTTTTCCATTGTCCACCCATCTGCTCTTGCCCATGTCTTTCATGATGAAAGGAGTGCACTATTCCTCACCTCTGTCTCCTCCCTGCTATGATAGTTCCTTCTTGTCAGTGTGCTGCAAAGCTAATTTGTTGCTTTCTTATGTATCTTGTTGTTCCTTCTCAGCTTGATCTTTAGCAGCGTGCTCCTTTTCTACCCGCTCTTCCTCTACCGCTGCATTATCAAGAACTTCATTTTTCTTCTGCTCAACGAGAGCTTTTGTAGCCTTCTGAGTGACCTCCTTATGTTTTTGCGTAGCAGAGCTCTCCACACCTTTTCTAGTGCCTAAATCACCTCTCGTGGGTTCACACCACTCTGCTGGCCAATACCCCACAACCTCCTGAATTTATGTCTTAGCTACCAAATAGGGAAACAGGTGCCATGTTTGTTTTGGGTCCTTTCACGCTTTGATGGATACATTGTGAAAATCAGCCTTGAAGTCCATGTAGGCTAACAACTACGCGAACAAGGTTGGGGACAACCTTGGCCTCTGACTGATCACCATATGAAGGTCCATGTCTACCAAAATCAAGAAAAAATTTGATTCCTTGATTCTTCTCGGATTCTTTGTTGACCACAACGAGGCGAACCACGCTGCTTGAGGTAAATCTTCCTTATGCGAGGGAACTGACTATCCTCCAACAATCTCTAAGAAACTAAGACAATAGATAACAAAATCCATGCATAATGGAATGAATTGCCCTCTTCCCGAGTTTCTTGGAAGTTCGCAAGGAACTCTTGGCATATATAATTTTCCCAATTGTATTGGACACCTTTCGTGCACTGTGCTGTGAGTGACACTACTGACGCCAGAAATTCGTCCGCGAGGCAATTCCTCATAATTTTTCCTGCAAGAATCTGGGTAGTGAACTACACTGCTTGGTATTTAATTGAGTGGATAGAGTATTCACGTGACTTTTTAATAAGGCCATACTTGTTCTTCATTTTATCCGCCAATTATTTTTCTCCAGTCTTCCCTACAAACTCCTTGTCATGGTTGCTCCTTTTTAAGGTAGCCTTGTACTCTGGTGAATTAACATATCATTGATCGGGATGGGCTGACCAAGCCATAGACACCCGACATGTACCAGCCCGAGCAGATGGTGCACACATATGATGTTGATAGTTGAGCGATGATAATGAGGTACACACAACATGTTTAACAACCTAACCTACTCAACGCCTCTAACCCACTTCATGGGTTCTAAGTGCATAACCAAAGTCTCCTCATAATATATTTTAGTCATGTACTTGTTGGTCACTAAATGTGGGAACCTCTCATGGTCTGCAAGGTCCCAATCCTCCATCTTTAGTATGGGAATGCACGCTAATGTAGGACCTTCAAAGTCCACATGTTCAGGCAACAGGGGTGTTGAGACCAAAAATTTCCCTGAATCCAGATCCTTAGTAACTTGGGTCTTTCCCTTTTGTGGAGGGATATACTTAGGAATCCAGGAGATAGGTTCAATCTCTTCGGCATCCACTTCCCCTAGACCTTGGTATTCCTCCTCTTCTAAATCAACCACTTGCTCTGGCTTTTTGTCTTTCTTCTCTTTTTGTCGCCCCTCTGGATTCTTCCTTGGTGACATTCTCACCTACACCGACTTCTTCTGCTTCTCCTTAGCAGCTGGTCACTTCTCTTTCGTAGTGGGTTGGTTCCCTATTTGAGCTAATTGCTTCTCTTTTGCGGCAGATTGCTTCGACCTCGATGACCTTGGCATGGTAGGCATAGGGGTTGTAGCTTCCATGCTAGAACTTTCAAGGACCGACACGTTAGACACAATAGCTTCGGAACTTAGGGCTTCGACGGGGTTGGTGGTATTCATTTGATGGAGAATGGCCTTCCATGCAAGTAAGGCAACAAATGTTGGTATTGCCACAAAATCCTCCTAGAATTGTCAACTCATAAATTTCATATAGCAAATCACGCAGACAAGTCTCAGAATGCAAAGTGTTCTTCGATGTTCCATCATGTGATATTTATAGGGATTTTTGAATTCAAATCCAACTATTCCCTCCAATTTTTGATAATAAATTACTCTTTGCTGGCATATCTTTAAAGATTGTCACCATAAATAGTGCCTACCCACTCCTCTTAACTGATTTTCGGCCATCAACTCATGAATTTTAACCTCAACGACTACTTTTTGACTCTTCTGCATGACACCATCTTGCATGGCACAACTTATCCAATGCATTTTCTCTTGGTGCACCCCTGTCATTCGTCGTGCAAACTTTCTACCACTTTCTTCACCTCATTGGGCAACATAGTTTATAGTCCCGCAATCCCTTTCAGTTGCCTGGATTACTAAGACTGTCTTGCTGCCATATAATCTTCATATAGGGGCAGGATCCCCTATGTACAACTTCAACCTACTTCCATTCACTGGCCTAGGGAATGGTTCCCCATTCATCTTTGTGACTTGAACTGCGTCACCATCTGTGATCTCCTTGATAACATATGGCCCCAACCAATGCATTTGAAACTTGCCTGGAAATTTTGTAAAGTTGATATCATATAACAACACTAAGTCATCCACCTTAAATGTGTGTAGCTTAATATGCCTATTGTGCCATTCTTTCTCGCACTTCTTTTTCACTTGCTGATGAAATCCTGCAAGAAATTGGTCTTCTTCCAACTCCATCAATTGCGTGAGCCGTTCCTGCAAGGTCTCGTGGCCCGCCATCTCATTCAGGGCTGTAATTTGTAAACTTGGAACAATATAATCCATCGACATGACTGCTTCAATCCCATAGACCAACCTGAATGGAGTTTCACCTGTTAGCTTCTTACAGGTCCTCTTACAAACCCATAACACAACAGGGACGTGTATGTCCCAATCAGTGCTTTGCACGTTCTAGATCTTCGTCAATGCATTCTCCAAAATCTTATTAAAAGCTTCCACTGATCCAAGTGGATATTTGTGGCCACCCGCCAATTACACTTGGACCCCCACCATTGCTTCTTTCAGTTTTTCAATTCCCTTAATTGTAGCACAGTTTACTATTTTTAGCAGTTTTTCGGGTCCTAAACTTCTGGAGCCGTTTTTCGAGTCCTAAACTTCCAGAGTAGTTTTGAGGCCCTAAATGACGTTTTTTTGGAAATTTACAACCAACAATTTTTTGTCTAAAATCGTCTTTTCTGTCATAATCCTCAGAGAGATCTTTCCAACGGGTTATCCTGTGCATCAAACAGAGATAATATGACCAAGTCACGACCCTCGGAAGTTGACTGTCCAACTCACCCCAACGAGGTCCATAAACTCTTGGTGTTACATTTCCTTGGGTTATGGTTTTGGTTGTTTAGGGTTTGCTCTTATTGTTCAATAATAAAAAGGCCCTTGAGCCTCATTGTAGTAGAGTTTAGAGGCATGTAGTTGCCACATCTCTTCTCAGAGATAAGCTATCATCGCCCTAGCGAGTGTATTTCCATTTTTGTTTGTAAGCATATTTAAGTATTTTACATTAATGAAATGAATTATTATTTCCACTGCGTCTCTGTGTTTATGGTTATCTCTGTAATTTTTTGTGTTCCTGTTTAAATCTGGATCATCCACTGTTCCATTCACCTGCGGGTGATAGTGTGTATTCTTATGATAAACCTGGAATTCCCCAAGCATCGCATTGATAATATCATCCAAGAAATGGGTACCCCTATCACTCATCAATATCTTAGGACAACCAAACCTAGTCACAACAAATTAAAATAAAAACTTCGTGGTAGTGGTTGTTGTACAATGTGTCATTGGCTGTGCTTCTGCCCATCTAGTCAAGTATTCTGTAGCAGTGATGATATATCACGCTCCTTGTTTCTTTCCTGGTGGCTGGATAGGACTTATGAAATAAATGGCCCACTTATCAAAGACCTGCAGTGAAACTTGGGGATGTAATTGCATCTCATCTCTTCATGAAGGTTTCCCCGTTCGTTGGCAAGTATCGCATGCCTTGCAATACTCCTTAGAATCCTTATGTAATGTAGGCCACCATAGCCCAACGCGCAAAATATTCTATGTGGTTACTTTGCCAACATAGTGGCCTCCTGCCACTACCCCATGGGATTCAGCTAAGATACTAGTGTATTCAATCTCTGGAACATACCTTCGCAATATCTCATCTAACCCCATCTTATACAAATGATCCGCAATTACTGAAAAGTCTACAACACGAACTACTAACTCCTTCTTTTGCTGCATGGAATATCCTTCGAGAGTAGTTCCTGTCGTTAAAAATTGAATAAAGTTAGCAAAATGACGGTTTGTGATGCACACTACAAAGAGTTGCACATCCGACAATCCTTCTTTCAAATTACTTGGCTCTTTCCCTGTTTCAATCCATGACAGATGGTCTGGTCCGACATTCAACCTACCCGGCTTCACAATCACTTCAAAGTCGTACTCCTAGAAAAACAATAACCATTGGTAGATCTTCCCCCCCCCAACACAGGCTTATTGATTAGGTATTTCAACGAGGAGTGATCCATATACATCTTGAAGTTTCCTCCCAACAAATAATCTCTGAATTTCTGCAATGCGTAGATCATCGCCAGCCCTTCGTGCTCTGTAGTGGAATAGTTTTTCTTAGCTTTGGATAACTTCCTGCTTGCAAAAGCTATTGGATGATCAATCTCTCCTTCTCCTACTTGTGTTAATACTTATTCCAGTGCAATACATGAGGCATCAACATGCACATGAAACTCCTTTTTCCAATCTGGAAACACGAAGATAGGTGATGTCACCATTTTCTCCAAAACATCCAAGCTACACTGACAACCTTCATCCCAACAAAACATCGCATCCTTCTTTAAATTTTTTTCCATCGGCACGGTGATCTGGGCATATACCTTGATAAACTTCCTATAGTACCCAGTGTGTCCCAATGTAGCGCACAACTGTTTCACGTTCCTAGGGGGTTCCAAGTTCACAATAACAACAATCTTCGCAGGGTCCACCATCAATCCGTGCTTACATATAACGTGGCCTAAAAAAATATGAAGTGGTACACAGAATATACACTTTTTCAAGTTCAACATGATCTGATACCTTTAATAGGTATCCAGCATGAGGTGTAGACTCACAACATGTCAATTCAGTAACCCAAACGTGCTTCAGTCATCAAAATATACTTCCACGAACGTGTGAATAAATTCATTGAATGCCGCGATCACTACTTGGGAAAGGATTGCAGGCATGTTCTTCAATCTGAATGGCATAATTGTATATTGGAAGCAACCCCATCCTATCGTGAAGGTTGTTTTGCTTCAATCCTACGACATGATCTTTATTTGATGATAACCTAAAAAACCATCAGTGAATGAAGATGCCTCTTGTCCACCAACATTTTCTAATACTTCGTCAATAAACAAAATTGGAAACGGATCATTTACACAAGCATCATTCAACTTCCGCTGATCTAATAATCACCCTATGAGTGACCTCAGTTAAGATTTATTAAATGAAGGTATTACAGACTCATATTTTGGTGTGTGTATCTATGTTATTTAAGCAATGGATCGATTAGATTGCAAATACACAGACACTTGAAATGGGAAACAACAGAGAAACACAGTAAGAAAATACAAGAACACAAGAATTTAATAAGGAGTTCACCCTATCCTCCAGGGCTACATCTCTAGTCTAGATCTTAGTGGTGGCCTTCTTTTATTGTGTCTTGAAGTAGAGAATTACAATACAGGAGCTCAATGTGAGTCTCCTGTAACGGAATTTGCTTGGCAGGGTGGTTCTTGGATGCCCCAAGCCACTAGAGTACATAGACTCTTTTCCTTACCAGCTTTGTGACCTTCTGGTCTATAATGGAGAGAGACCAATCTGGTGCTCAGTCCGAACAGATCCTCTCTGGGATGGCTTGAATCCCTCAAGCTCTCTGGTGCTCAATGTTGCCTTCGGTTAGCTCGGCCCTTTGTCTTCTGTTCTGTTGTTGCTTCACTGTCTTTCTTCTCTCTGTTCTTCCTTTCTGTGTTCCGTCCTCCCCTCTGGGGTTCTCGCGCTTGTCTTTCTGCTTTTCCTATGCATGGATTTAAGGCCATTCGTACCCATGGCTCTTCGATTCCTCTTCCACTTCCTGTCGGATCACCTGCTACAGCTTCACTTGGAGTTCCCTGTTTGGCATCATCATCAAGCTCACAGGGAGTGGCCACATGTCCTCCTGCAGTTGCGCCAATTCGCTTCGTCGATTTGGTTTTTCCGTTACGTCGTAGAATGAGTCTTCTACCATCTTAGCAGTCAAATCAGATGTCAAATCTTTACAAACTGCAGCTTAACCCCCCGTCGATTCCGCTTTCCCATTGGGTGTGATCTCAGCCGTTAGATCTAGAGCCCCCAGATCCGACGCCGTTAGCTTGTCCTGCGCGGTTGACTTGCTTGACTGTTAGCATGCAATCAAAGGTAGTTTCCTCTCTCCTCCGCTACCACACATCAGGCGCTGAGTGGAATCGCTCCTTTTCCTTCGAAACAGCTTATCGCCCATGGATACCCCTAATCAATACCGCCATTTTTTGGAGCGGGTCCCACCTTTAGCACTTTAGCCTTTATCCCACAGTTTTCCTGGCTCTCATGCGACCGAGCGCTTAGGGCTTTTCCAATTTGGGGTTTTTCACCCAGCGATGCACAATTTGCACATCAAAAACCTCCTTTGTTTCCTAATCCAGGCCTTCCAAGGGCTAAATTCACCTCCCGCACAGTCTGCATGGGCCTCGATTAGCGTGCTTTGACCGGGGTCCTCGTCATTCCACGTTGGCTGCCATTACCACTGGTTTAGAGGAGTTCTTGATTGCTATTTTAAATCCTTTGAAGTCTGTCCCGACCTGGTACAACCATGGCTTTGTTTGATCATTCCTTATGGATCCAATTCGGATCATCCGCAGATCTATGCATATGCATATTTATCCCTTCTATTTCTTTTCTTGGACTACCATTGGGCTTACCCAATTAGATTCTTCTACAGGCTCAATAATACCAACTTCCATCATCTTATCCAGTTCTAGGCACACCTTCTCCTTATACTTTGGATTCAATTGATAAGGCCGCTACTTTATAGGCTTCACATCCGGTTTCAATGTAATATTCACAGCACCTAAATCTCTGACAATCCCTTTCATATCTGAAAACTTCATTGGAAATAAGTGTTGGTACTCATGCAATAGCTCGGCTACCTTATCAACCGTATATTCTTCCCAATAATCTCCTATCTTTGTGAACTTAGGTTCTTCTTCACGTCCGATGTTTACCTGTCGAGTTTTCAAAGGTTCTGATATATCCAGGTTCGCCACCTTCTGTCCTTTGACTTCGAGTTGTCCTTTAGTTTCAGGAATGGTAATATTCTGTGGATCATCCTCTTCCTCAATAGTCACATTATAGCATTCCAGTGCGTGGCGCAACTGTGTACTCTAATCTGGATAAGTCCATTCGACTGGTTCCTTCAATGTTCTAAATATAGCTGCTTTAATTTATCATAGCGCTTCATCAATTCCCTCAAACCCATCCTCGAAGTTGAACGTTAATAGAAAAATATCCCTTAAAACATCCCATTCAACTGTTCCATGGAGAAGCTCTGACTCCAAATACTAGTTCATTGGGATTGTATCTAATGTATGACGAAATATATGCACCCACTCTGGTTGTGGTTATGTTCCCCAGGCCTTAGTCCATTGTGCTAAAGGATTGCGCGGATCATCCTTCCCACTGTATTTTTCTGTCATCCTAGTTTTAGCATACCCAAATATTAACTTCATCATCCTTCAGTAATCTTTCCATCAAGTAAAGCTATCCTTGTGCGTACCCCAGCAATGGGCAGGTGTAGCACACAACACCAATTCCAGTGCTTGGAATCGATGTTCTTCCAATACTTCCTTTTCAATTCACCCTAGAATAGTTCCACATGAGTAAAACCATCATAATGCAAAAGATTCCTTACCTTAGCTGAGACACACCTTAGTGACTTGGTCATCATGTTGCAGCGGAGCATAGATACTTCATGCAGCCTATTCTACCAATTCTCTAGCTCTTCATTGGAATATGAGGCACAAGAGCTATCCTTGTCCCACACAATTTGTACATCAGCTGTAGGATTGATCCAATCCTCATCTCACGCTGTTATCTTGTATATCTGATCTAGGTCATCATCACTTCCTACATAGTTGTGGACAAGTTCAGTATACCGCGCTACCTCTGCAGGATCTAGTGGCACTATAACCCTGAGCAACTTCCTTTCAAATGACATCTTCCACTTATTTAAGTTGATTATCCCATTCATGTCAATATCCCAGTCAATCCCTAGCAGTGCAGGGTAGGGATTACTGTCATACACTTTTTCGATGACCTCGAAGTCAGCCAATTTGCTCCCTCCCTCAATGTCCATCGTTACACCATATAACTGTCCCATTGGAATAATTTTCTATTGGTTTTCCATACACAACTGAATAGGAGACCACTACAACATAGGTCACCCCATCCTTTCCAAGATTACCTGATCCATCTTATATTCACGTATCTGCACGGTTAGCCTCATCTCACGCCTCGTTCGTGGTTTATGCTTAGCAATCTTTCTGATTGTGCATTTTTTAACGGGAGTATTTTCCTTATGTTTGCACTTGTTTATTAAATCTTGCAACTCTTCTACTTCTTTCTTATCACGTAATAGCTTCATGTAAGTCTCCAGAAACATAGCTAGCATTGAAGGATCTACTTCTTGCGTTTCACTAGTCTTGGGTGCTTTTTCTTGACTACCTGAGGTAGATGCCTCAATGAAGTTAGTCTTAACATCCATGAAGGTCCCCTTAACCTGACTGAGATCAAATGGTGCCTCGTTCTTAGCAGCCTTGTGCACCCATTCATCTTCCTCTAGCTGATTTCCTTTATCGTCACCAGTCGTTATGCCACTTCTTAGCACGATATTCACATTCTGATCCTCTTCGTGGGGTTCATCCCTCATGATCTAAATGTTCTACGTATTCTTCTGCGGTTTTGCCTTCTTCCCTTGAATTTTTGCCAAAAAGATGGATACTCCTCTATGACATGGTCAAACTGTCGACAATATTGACAAGATGGATGCGTGGGATTTGTACAGTCTTGCGCGAAGTGCCCTACTTCGCCACAATTATAGTAGATGACCTGCCCATGCCCTCGACCTGGTCCAACACCTCTTCCTTGTCCTCGGCCTTGGAATCCTCTGCGCACTACTCCTGCGCCTTGATCTGGAGGCTGAGTTTCTGCCTGCATCTTGGAGGTAGGGGTCCTATCCATCATTAGCTCATAACTTCTACAATGGCATTCATCATGCCCTACTCACTTACAGAAATTGCAAAATAACTGTTGAGGGGTCTGTACAAACTTTTGCAATAGATGGAAGTTATAGTAGCATGTTGTCTTGTAACCTGACGATAGTGCACCACAGCGCATCTCCCGCGCTCGTCCTAATATTAGTCTCTGGTTTCAAGGGTATAGGCCCTACCCGTATAATATAATTCATAAAGACTGAGCAATTATCCTTATCATGTCCATGGCTCTTACATTTTAGACACCAGATCTCAGCATGCACCTCCAACTTCCCTTCCCTTCCCTTTTTCAAACTCTGCAATTCCAAGTGCAGGTCTCCAACTGTGAATGAATCCGTTGCACCCCGAGGTTTTTGTCTTGAATAGGTGATGCATGCAACCTCATCACAATCTCCAAGGCCTCTCCTTGTGTTGCTATCTTTTGTTGTGACAAAGGTATTCTTAAATGCGGAAAACGCAATGATATAAACTAGTCGTGATGCTAGGTATCTGAGATTTTCATATTAGCTTACCTAATATGGAACTTTAACCTCTGATAAAAGTCCCAAGGCATCTCATCGACTTTCATTTGGATCTCCTCAAATTCAATTACTGACTGCACCTATGACTTAGGCCTACTGAACTCCTTGTTCAAAGCTAGCTGGGTATCTGCCAATGACGCGTTGGGGTTATCAGTGAAATACTTGATATACCATGTCAATTCATGGTCCTATAATGCTATAACCAACTACGCTTTCTTAATATTGTCATTTGTAATCTGCTGCGCAGTCCAAATAGCATCTGCGACATACCAAAATTGTTCTAGATCTTCGGTCCTTGTTCCTTTAAAAATAGACATCTTCATCGTGTTCACCATATTGAATGGTGTAGGTGGAGGTAGAGGTGTAGGTGAAGGTTTATGAGGTCAAGGTGGAGGTGGAGGCAGAGTGGATGGATGAAGGATCCTTGGAATACCTTGTGTTATCAAGTGAACTGCACTTCGCGGCATAGTTGGCATCGCCCCTTCGTCGTCACTTGAAGGGGGTTCAATGTGCAGACTATATTCTAGGCTAGATCCTCCATTGCTTCCAAATAATCTCCCACTTCGTGTAGCCCTAAACATCAAGGTAGCTGCATGACCCTCTTTTCACACAACAACATTGTAATCCAAGTCTTCAGTGAGTTCAAATACTTACCTCGTAGTCCTTTAAAGATTCCTCGTTTGGCTTCGCTATAGCTAATGTTCCTGTCAATCGTGAAATAAGTCACAAAGCTTCCCAATGTGTGGTCAATCCAATGATCCACAACCCATGTGATATTGCTTCCTGATGCCTCTAGACGTCGCACCAATTCAAGAGTCCACACTATAGGACATTCGTGATTCCACGTCCCTCGATTGTCAGCTAATTCAGACAACCACTGGTGTAGTTTTTCAGGGAAGAAACAGAAGAATGCGTCAATCTCATCTGTATACAAAAACCTTTGCAAATTTTGCTCCTTGGACAATTTAGGGCTCCTATTCTCCTGAGCCGTGAATGCGTGTGATTTTAGGTCAATTCACCTATGAAGTTCTTTCTTTGTCAGAAACCATTTACCACACATTTATTAGATAACTCCTGCTCCTGACAACAAAACCATTTGTTGGCTTAAGGGAGCCTGACCCAGGTTCAGAGTTGTTTGCACCAACCAACAAAACCCTCAACTGTTGTCCCTTTTACCAACAACCTACATGGTGCAGGTTGCACTCTCACCTGAAGTAGTATTGGTGGATGCTAGAACCAAGTTTCTACATTTAGGGATGTGTGATAAGTAATTTCTAAGTCTACACAACTTCATATTTGCCTTCATGAAGATCGATATATTCCTAGGGCTTGTCACTGTAACTAGGGCAAGATGGCTTCTAGACCTTCACGGAGGTCTACGATTAGTCTTTATGGACCTTAAACAAACAGATTATCTACTTACGTGCATCAATAATAAACCCTAGATCCGAGTTCGCGTAGATATATCTGTTCATCAGAAAACATAACAAAAATAGGTTTTAACTTCGTGAAAGTAGATAACTACTCATATCATGCATCATTGAGATATGTTCAGCGATTTTGCACAACATTCATTCATTATTTCATAAAACTATATCATTAAGTGACAAAATACAACATAAACAAATTCACAGAAATGCACAATAATTCTTCAAAATCAGTCTTTATTGATCTTCCACGTTCACATTACAGACTCTTCTACCCTGCGCACTCAGCTGCAGGGGTCCATGCACTCAGCTGCAGACTCTACGTAGGCCTCCTGCGCACTCAGCTACATGAGCCTTCCCTTCTTCACCTAATTATAGGAAGCAGAGACTTCCTACCTTAGCACTTGCCCAAGACAACAAAAACAATTAAGCATACCCAATTCTCTATCGCAAGTTATCTCTAAGACTCGCTATGACTCAACTATTTATATCTTTCCTTCATATGATACCATGGTTCAGAGAATCTTAAAATCGACCCAAATAAGGGGCTAAAACCCCTTTGAATCCTATCTATTTGCGCACTTAACATCCACATTTCACGGGTACTTTACATATTTTGCAAAAAAAATTACAAAATTGGGTTAAATTAACCCCAAAACTAACCCTAAGGACCCTAACCCAACTCCAAGTACAAGCAATGACATGATCAACATCAGGTACTAGACAAGTTTCAGGTGGGTGACAAAGTTTGGTTGCATTTGCAGAAATAACACCTTACTGGAGTCCATCATAAGCTCAAACTACTCCTATATGGACCTTAGACTAATACCAAGGTTGTGGGAGACAATCATTTTGAGCTTAGCATTCCCCCATTCCTTGGCCTCTACCCAGTGTTTGCCTTTGGCCATACTTTTCACCATTACTGGACACATCAAACATTGTAGAACAAATCACACCAATAGAGCTAAAACATTTCACTTTTGACAAATTCCTTGATAAATGTAATGATTTCCGAGAGGACCAAAATTGACCTAAATATCACTCAAATTAGATAAGGAAAATTGTACTTATGAAAAAAAGCTCACATGTGCATATTTGATAAGGTCGGCCCAAGGAAAAGTGGACCACCTTGAAAGGCTATAAATACAAGTGCCCTCTAGCTCATTTAGACACAATGATGAGACACTCTTCTATCTTGTTTTTCGGCTCGCATATGTCTGAGGCTTGTCCGTGGAGGATCAAGTTCTCTCTGAGGTGAAATTGCAAGGTCCAAAGCTCGCATTTTAGATCTAGGGTTTTGGGCCATAGTCCCAGGAACAACATAGAAAGATCTTGACTACAGTTGCTCTCTCAAGGGCTCATGCGTGCGACTGGAACCTTCTAGTTGCACATAAAACTCACTATGCATATGCATGCGACTGGGAGTTAGGCTTTCCATTGTTGAGAAATGGCAACAAGAAATTCTAGTTTAATTTGTCCTTGAATTAAACTATGAATTAAAATCGAATTCTATTCTTATAGAAACTTGTAAATAGTTAATTAAGTTTATAATTTAATTAGCTTTAGAATTTTTAGTTGGAGTATTTCTGTAGTCATGTATATGTTCTCCCTAAATTTTAGGGGTCCAGGATGAGTTTATTTGAGTTTTAATTAGATTAACTTAGTTTACTGAGTTATGGTCACTTAAATTAGTTATAACTATTTGTGGAACTAATAGAGGACTAACACTCAATTAATGCATTCGTGCATCCACAAGTGCTACTCCAGTTAACTGAAGATTCTCTCATGCAAGATAGTTCAGAGGAAGACCCAGTTGAGACTAGAGTGCAGGGACAATGTACCATCAGTTGTATGATTTACTGAGTTGTATATATCATGCATGCAATAAGAGAAGGACCTATATTTTGATGGCGCAGTTTTGGAAGCATCAATTCCCTTTCTATATGGGCTATTCATCCTAGGAATTGCGCAAGGAAATAGGGGCTTGGCAGAAAGTGGAAGTTGGCTAATAGCGGGCTTGTGAGGTAGAGAGTTGAGCATACTTGTGCGGAATTGTTCTTGTGAGAGCAAGCTTTGTATATTCACTCATATTTATGATTAATCCAATATAGATAGGTAGGTTTTTGAGCAGTGGCTTTTCCCAGAAAAACTTATTGTGTTATGTGCCATTGATTTTTCTTCTTCTTTTCCATATTGTTTTTGTCAATCTATTGGCTTTCGCTGGTTGAAAGTAGAAGTATATTCTTCTCCTGTGCTTTAGTAAATTACATGATCTTGTGAATCTACAGGAAAAAATACATGGTGTTAGAGTTGAAGACAATATATTAGAGGAGATTTTGAAGTTTTCAGTTTTGGGTTATAGTGAAATTCAAATTTGCAATACATACGTAAGGATCGACATATGGCGTTCTACGGTTTGCGGCTCGAGTATGCCTTGGAAGGCAGCTCGAATTATATAGCCTGGAGGGATAGAATGGAGGTTATGCTGGAGGATAATGGCTTGAAGGAATTCGTTGATCAAGATATTCCTAATCCAACAACATTAGATGCACAAAATCTGGCTGAATGGAAGAAGTGTGTGGTGAAGGCAAGGCGGATAATCCTTGAGGGATTTTGAGACGACATTGTCTCGTGTCTCCATTGGAAGGAAACTCCATATGCTATGTGGAAAGAATTGACAGAATTGTACCATAACAACAATGGCCAAAGGAAATTGACACTGAGGAAAAACTATGAAAAATAAAAATGGAGAAAGGCCAGAGTATTCCAAAAGACTTGACCAAGTTCACTCAATGTCGTGATGAAATTAGATTCAGTGTTGGAATCACAGTTTCTGAGAATGATATGGTGAGTCTTTCTCTTCTGGGACTCCCAAAGAGTTGGGATAGTTATCAGAACTCTGTTAATGGTTAGGAGAAGCTTGTAGATTGGGAACGATTGTGGTCAGATTTGATGCAGGAGGAGATGAGGAGGAACACCAGGAATGGCTCTTCATAAAATATTGTTAATGAAGAGAACTGTGCCTTAGGAATTAAGGCAAAGAAGGGGAAAGGGAAAGCTTCTCATTCCAAATTGGATTCTTGCCATGGAGGTAAGAAGAAAAACATGACGAAAGTGAAATGCTCTCATTGTCATGAATTGGTCCATTTTGCTACAAATTGTCCACTCAAGAAGTCCTGAGGAGGAGCGGCAGGTGAGTTTTTGGCCTCTCAATTTGAATTGGACTTTTCCCTCATTGAATTCATGGTGTCATTATGGTACTTAGATAGTGGAGCTTCATTCCACATGACCGGTGACAAGGAGTTATTCAGTGACTTGGAGGAGAAAGATCTCCTTATGCATATCAAGATGGGTGACGATGGGAAGTATAGTGCTACTGGATTAGGCATGGTTACTTTTCAGAGGGAGCATGGGGCTCCACTCACTTTGAAGAATGTTATGTATGTGATCCGGTTGAAGAAGAACTTGGTATCCATTTCCATGCTTGAGGATAGAGGCTATGATGTGATCTTCTTGAAAGGGAAGGTGTTCCTTCGACACATAGCCATGGGTCAAGTAAACAAGATAGGGATTCAGGTGAAGAATCTCTATAAGCTGGAGGTAGAGGATTGTATTTATTTGAGTATGAAAGCAGAGATGGTGCAGACTTGAGACATTAGCGAGTTGTGACACAAGAGATTGGGTCACTTGCATCATGTGGCTTTGAAGATCATCGGAAAAATCTCCACCGGTTTGCACAAAAGGTACACTAGAGAAAGTTGAGCAGAGGCTATTCTAGAGCGAGTCCATTTAGATGCATGTGGACCATTCTCAACAACATACATGACCAAACATAGGTATTATGTTATATTTGTTGATGTGTTTTCTCGAAAATGTTGGATATTTTTCATGCAGAAAAAGGATCAAACCTTCACAAAGTTTTGTCAGTTTAAATAATTGGTGGAGAAAGAGTCAAGCAAGAAGGTTAAATCTCTACGGAATGATAATGATGGTGAGTATGTCTCAAATCAGTTTAACAAATTTTGTGCAGTGAAAGGGATTAAACTGGAGTTGATGACACCCAATAACCCTCAACAGAATGGGTGGCCGAGAGGAAGAACAAAAGCATAGTAGGGGCAATGAGGGTGATGTTGCATGATCAAGGTCTCCCACTACACTTGTGGGTTGAAGCATGCATCACAAAAGTTTATGTTCAGAACCGTAACCTAGATATGATACTTGTGATGAAGACACCAAAGGAAGCTTATTCCGGAAGGAGGCCATACGTTGGTCACTTCAGGATTTTTGGGTCATCTTTATATTTTCATGTGGCCAAATATGCACAAAAGAATGTTTACACAAAAACAAAGTTGGGGATATTTGTGGGGTATATTGATACACCTCACAACTATTGGGTGTACTTGCCGACTAGTAGGATAACAGGGGTTCACAGGGATGTCAGATTTGATGAGGAGAAGGTCGTGCAATTTTCCCTTGAGAGGGAGCTTCAACAACATGAACCTGAGGAGCTTTTGGCTCTTAAGGTTGAGGAGCCTCAGATTGATGTGGAGAAGCCACATGTAGATGATCTGAGAGTGGAGACATCCACTCAAGAAGAGTCTTCGAGACATGGGAGAAAGTGCACTAGAGAGGGAGATATATTGTTGTTGGATGCTAGAGAGAATGTGGGAGAACCCACATCACAACACAGACATAGGAGGTCACCTGATAGGTACACTGGATAAATGGCTCTTATGAGAAGACGTGTTGCGACAGAGCCATCTTCCTTTGAGGAAGCAATGTAGCAGTCGATTTGGGTTGATGCCATGGTGGAGGAGTATGAATCCATAGTTCATAACAGTGTTTGGGATGTGGTCCCAAGACCAGAGGATAAGCTAGTGGTGAGCTCCCATTGGCTTTACAAGGTAAAAAAGATGCATATGGTAGTTTGGAGAAGCATAAGTCTAGGCTTGTGGCCTGTGGCTTTTCACAGATAGAGGGGATTAACTATGATGAGATCTTTTCTCCTGTTGCAAGGTACTTATCGATAAGATATATATTAGCACTATTAGTGTAGATGGGGTGGAAGATACATTAGATGGATGTAAAGACAACCTTCCTTAAAGGCACAATTGAGGAAGAGGTATACATAGAGTAGCCTGAAGGTTTTGAAACCTTCGACCATGAGTCAAATGTGTGCCAGCTAAAGGGAGCATTGTATGGGCTAAAGCAAGCACCTCGTGCTTGGTACACTAGGATAGACAACTACTTCAATGGGTTTGGCTTCACGCAGAGTGAAGTGGATGTGAACATGTACAACATAATGGTGGAAGGTAAATTGTTGATTATTGTACTTTATGTTGATGATCTCATACTGACAGGTGATGATTAGTTGATCAAATCTTGTAAGGAGGAACTTGCAAGAGAGTTTGAGATGAAGGACTTGGGGATCATGCATTACTTTCTGGGCATGGAAGTATGGTTGGGCGATGGGGAGTTGTTTGTGTCTCAAGGAAAGTATGCCAACTTGATGCTCAAGAGGTTCCACATGGAGAGATGCAAACCTATGGAGCTGGTAATTGGAGGAAGGAGGATGCTACTTCGAGAGAGGTAGTGGAAGCTACTATTTACAGGAAGCTTGTGGGTTCACTTATGTACTTGGTGAACACACGACCGGATTTATGCTATGCAGTTAACCAGCTTAGTCAAGCGATGGTTAGTCCTACCAAGCTATATTGGAAGGTGGAAAAACATGTATTGAGATACCTTAGGGGCACTACTAAGTACAGATTATGGTTAAAACATACAGAGGCAGTGAAGCTTCAAGGCTTCATGGATGCAGATTGGGTGGGGATTCCATCTATCTGGAAAAGCACATCAGGAGGGATTTTCAATATTGGGTTAGCAAAAGTTTCTTGGTACATCAGGAAAAAGATATCGGTTGCACTCAGTTTGGCAAAGGCAAAGTACATGGATGCAAGTGAGGCAACATGTGATGCCATCTAGATAAGGAAGATCCTGGTTGGTCTGTTTGGTTAGCAGATAGATCCAATAGTGATTTACTATGGTAATCAGATTTGCATCAAACTCTTTGAAAATCCAGTTTTTCATGATAGGTCCAAGCACATTGATATCTAATATCATCATCTCAAAGATTGTGTATTGAGGTGGATCATGTTGTTCGAGTACATTCCCACGAAGGAGGAAGATGTTGAAATTTTGATAAAGGCATTGTCAAGATGTAATTTCGAGTTTCATAGGGATAGGATCAAGATAACAAATAATCCCTTTCTGGTTGAGAAGGAGTGTTGAGAAATGGAAACAAGAAATTCTAGTTTAATTTGTCATTGAATTAAATTGTGAATTAAAATCGAAAAAATATTCTCACAACAACTTGTAAATAGTTAATTAAGTTTAATTAACTTAATTAGCATTGGAAATATAATTTGGAAGTCTATCTGTAGTCATGTATATGTTCTCCATAAATTTTAGTGGTTCGGGATGAGTTTATTTGAGTTGTAATTATATTAACTCAGTTTACTAAGTTATGGTCAGTTCAATTAGTTCTAATTGTTTGTGGAACTAATAGAGGACTAACAGTTAGTTGGTGCACTGGTGCATCCACAATTGCTACTCTATTTAACTGAATATTACCTCATGAGAAACTCATGCATGTCAGTTCAGAGAAAGACCCAGTTGGGACTAGAGTGCAGGGACAATGCAATATCAGTTGTATGATTTACTGAGTTGTAAATATCATGCATGAAATCAGAGAAGGACCTATGTTTGGATTGCATAGTTTTGGAAGCATGAATCCCCTTTATATATGGGCTATTCGTCCTAGGAATTGGGCAAGGAAATAGGTGCTTGGCAGGTAGTAGAAATTGGTTGGCTAATAGTAGGCCTATGAGGTAGAGAGTTGAGCATACTTGTGTGGAAATTTTCTTGTGAGAACAAGCTTTGTATCTTCACTCATATTTCCGATTAATGCAATACAGATAAGTGGGGTTTTGAGCAGTGGATTTCCCAGAAAAAAACTTATTTTCTATGTGCCATTGATTTTTCTTCTTGTTTTCCATATTATTTTCATCGATCTATTGACTTTCACTGGTTGAAAGTAGTAGATTATTGTCCTATGATTTAGTAAATTGGATGAGCTTGTGAATCTATAGGAAAATCTACATCCACAGTCCAAATATGACCCCAAACACTCGCTTTCCTGGATTAAAGGAGAAACTAGGTTGCCATATCTCCTCCTCCATGCGAACAGGAACTAAAAGATGAAATCTCAGTCTTCTGAAGATTTCACTCAGTGACTGCAGGGTTTGACTGTTAACTGCAAATAGTGACAATTCATTACAGAGTTCAGAATCAAGGTTTTGAGTATATATATTGTTGGGTTCATTTTGTGGATGTTGTAGTTGTTTTGTTTGTTAGTTGCATAGATGAATATATGGATCATTGTACTCTCTTTTGCTGAATCATTTGATGATGATTTATTAAGAATAAGAACTTAAAAGGGTTTTCCCCATAGTGGGTTTTACCCTGGTCTCCGACCTAGTGTTTATATGTGTGAATGATTTTCTTCTATTGTTCCTTTATGTTTTGTTGCATTAATAATGATGATATTATTATTTCTACATAGTTGCCTATGATGATGAATAATGATGTAAATATGAATAGTGATATGATGTTATGGATTGAACTTAATGTGTTAATGAATAAATTCAATTATCAAAGAAAAGAAAAATATATACCTATGAAAAAATAACATGGTATCAGAGTTGGGCTGAAAAAAAGTCATGGAGATCACCCCCATGGAGACACCTTTGATGGAAGCAAGAGAAGGTGGAGGAGACCTAAAATAATTCTAGGGTTTGAAAAAAACCTTAGGAAATTTGTGTGTTAGGGTTTGATGGATATTATGAGGTTAGGTTTTAGAGAAACCTTGGTTTATGACAAAGACTTGAGATATGAAACCTTGCATGCTCAAGCATTTGTGATAGATTCGATGAAGCCCTAGATGGAATAGTCTCTAGTAGGAATGGTTTTTGATAAAGTTGATTGAAGGCAACATTGTTATGTGGAAAATGGACAGTGGTGGCTCTTCAAGGTTGGTACAAGAGGGAGAGGATCACCTCTCATTGAAGGTGAATATTTCTTGACTTATGATGCTCCTTTATGTCTTTACTTTTGTCTAGACTTATAGATTTGGTTATTGTTTTGATCATTACTTATAATTCGTGCATGTATATCTGAGTATTTGGATTTTTCTAACCTCCTTGATGAGATGTAATAAGAGGATCCTTCTTGAGGATCATTTGAGATGAAGGAAATAAAATCTAGAGCTGGAACATGTAAAGAGGCACCTGATGAAAATATGACTAAGTGCTACAAGCTATCTATGTCAAATGAAAATGTGCACAATTATTTGAATCCTACAAGGTCTGCATCGTATATTGTTTCAATGTTATGTTTCAACTATATGATTTGAATGTCTCTTTCTCAAATGGTTCATGTATGCATATGAAAATAATTGGGATTCATGGTTCTTATGATGAAATGGTGCACTTGATATTGAACAAGTATCTTACCTTCTTACATAATAAACTTCTTGATTCTATGAGGCTACTTAATGTTGATCTTTGATATAGTGGCATACTTTATATTTGGCTAAAATATATCATTATGGAAATATTGATCCCATAAAGAAGGTTAGCACCTTGATTCTAGAAGATGGTAACTTGACATTATTTTTTTTGTCAAATGCATGGCAACCATGATGATAGAAGTATAACTATCAGATTGATACACATGATCTTTTGTTGACCATGGATATGTTTTGATGTGTTTAGTGATTATTTCATATGATAAAATTGAATGCTTTGACTTGATGGATTGAGTTATGTGACAAATAAGTAATGCATGTGATCATGATTCTTAAATTATACTCCTATTAGCTCTTTGACACCAACCCTTGATGATAAATTGCTGTCATTATGAACTAGAGAATGATAACATATACGACCATGATGGATATGTGGATATAGTTTGATTTTATGATCTAACAGATCTGCTGATGCATGATAGTGCTATAGATAGGTTTATGGCATGAATGAAGATGATTGAAGTGGATTCCCATTCAGAGGAAGAAAATTTGCTTAAGATCCCTTTTGTTGTTGACATTTGCATTATCATTCTTTACTGTTAAAGTATGCTTTATAGGATCTAATAGACAAATATATGACATTGATGATCTGCAACAAAGTTCTAATTTGAGGTGAGAGAGTTTTCTCTTATTTTAAGCCTCAGTCACATGGAGGAAAGCCTACAAGTATGAATGTAGCATCCCAACAACACGAAAGCAAGCTCATGGGTGTGACCGAGGCATTGCTATAGTTATGGGAAAATCCAGCCACAGTCGCTCACTTACAGTGCTTTAAAGAGCGACTGGGAAGCCTCAGTCACTCACATAACATCTTTAAGGTTGCAACTATAATATCCTAACCACTTGCAAGGAAGGATTATGGGTGCGGCTATGCCTGATGGAAACAAAAATGTACATGAAATCAAATGTTCACCTGAAGGATGTCAGTCTTACATATGTGGAGTAGACAACAGAAAGACATGTGAGTAAAAAAGTTTCAATGTTTACTATAATATGAATATATAGACCTAACTTGTGTTTGTAGGTGACCAGGACATGCATATAGATATGCCATCATGCTTGAAGTTTGTGCTACAAGAGTTTGACATGATTTGGCTGATTGATATAGATGAACAATGTTTTGAGCTTTGTCATGATGTATGATATGACTCAGAACTTTTATTTGATGTTGAGATATGTTATGGACTATAGATCTCACTCTAATAGAAAATTTGGGATTTTACCTGATGACTAATGATTTGACTTGACGACTGATGATTTTCATCAATAAGAATGCTATATGGGCATAATGACTCTCGATAACTAATATTGTTACTCGACAATGGTTTTGTACTGGCCTCCTTGTTCTTAGCACATTGGTTGAAATATTGACAATTGTGATTCAATATGAAGTAATCTCTTGATAAATTGATGGACCTTGCATGACTTATCCTTGGTGTGTGCATTTTCATTTAGTGACTTATATTATGACCATGGGATGACTTGATTTGATATTCCTTTACAAATGGAAACTTGTTGGCATGATAATAGATGAAGTCATGACTTGATGAGAGCTAACTTGTCACTTGGTTCTAAATATTAGTTTTGATCAAGCATCTAAACTTTGATAAGCTAATTTGGATGATTTGATTGTAAAATATTATGAGTCTAAGCATATTGGTTTGGAAAAGTATTATGTTTGCATAGAGCACTATATGAATAAATATCCTCGATATTGATATGTCTACATTAACAATTATCTGGTGAATTCAGGATGATGTGTTGATCCAAACCTCTACTTTAGAAGTGTTCCAAGATATGAATTTGATTTTGGATTTGATTTTATGTATTGATGGTCTACTATTGATAGGTAATGAGCCTCTGATGATCTAAGTAAAAGGGATATGGATTCAAAAGCTCGAAATGATGAATCATGGCATGATGAATCAATTTTTGAAGTTTGGAAAAGATAATATATATTGCGAAGCTATTTGGAAATACAAATCCTTGGACACTCCGATTGAATTCCATGGTGTTGTGAAGAAATATTGTTGAACTCATATTGACAACCAACAGTTGATTGAAGAATTTATGTTCCATTTTGAACACCCTTCCGTATATATATATATATATATATATATATATAGATAGATAGATACATGACGTGCATAGAACCTGAATGAGTTCATGATTGTGATTCTTCACTCACATAGAGTTTCCACTAAGCATCCTTCGAGATATTGGCATGGGATGATAAATTTTTGGTGTAAGACATTCCTCCAATGATATGTGACTACTTGGATGTACTGATGATGATTAGGATCATTATTGAGGAGATGAGCACATTTGGATGCTACCTTAGTATGAGCTTTTCCGTGATACCTTGGATGAGAGGTCTGTCGCATGATCGAGGTTGAGTATGATGTTGCTAGCATGGTTAGCTATGTGGAAGGATGGAGAAGCTCCTTGGAGATTTGTCTAAGTAGTATTTAGATATGACATGGATACATTATGATGAAAAAAAGTGGGAACTAATTGGGAGAGAATATAGTTGGGATTGAGTTACCTTCATATATTGAGATAGTGTTGTTGTATGAGACAACCTCAGTGTTATGGTTGGAATCTCCTTAAGAGGGAGGACAAATATGGCATCTTTTTGTGATATATATATATATATGATTATTTATGTTCTAATATGATATTTTATTTGATGTCGTGTATGAACATGAAACAACTATTATTGATACATGATGATTACCATATATGAGTACGATGATATTTTGTTGATCTGTGGAGAGCATCACTGATCGAGGACACTGGGCCAACTCTTCCTCCCCTGTTTGAGCTCCTAGGGTGAGGAATTGAGATAGAGGGCTCCTGATATGAAAATCACTCGTGAGTGACCTCAATTACTTAATTAATAGATGAAGGTATTACAGACTCATGTGCTGGTGTGTGTCTATGTTATTTTAGGCAACAGATCGATCAGATTGCAAAATACACAGACACTGGAAGAATGGAAAATAGCAAGAGAAACATAATAAGCAAGTGCAAGAACACAACAAATTTAATGAGTTCACCCTATCCTCCAGGACTACATCTCCATTCTAGCTTTCAGTGGTGGCTTTCTTTTATTGTGTCTTTAAAGAAGAGATTTACAATGAGGAGCTCAATTTGAGTCTCCTAAAATAGATAATGTTTAGTAGGGTGGTTCTTGGATCCCCCAAGCCACTAGAGTACATAGATTCTTTTCCTTACCAGAACTTGACCTCTCTAGTCTTTAATGGGAGAAGCCCAATGTGGTGCTCAGTTCCTGATAGATCCTCTTAGGGATTGCTTGAACCTCTCAAGCTTTCTGTCTGCTTGATGCTACCTTAGGTCAGCTCGGCTCTCTATTTTCTACTGTTTGCTTCACTGTCTCTTCTTTGCTCTCGCTCTCTCTATCTTCATTCTCTTCTTTTCTCTTCTTCTTCCTCGTCTCCCATTCTCTGCCTATTCATGGCTTAAATCCAATCCATCTCATGACTGTTCGATTCCTCTTCCGCCCCTTTGGTTCGCCTGCTACTGTTCGTTTGGAGTTCCCTGCCTCTGTGTCATCGCCATCGTCCACAGGGAAGTGGCCACTTGTCCTCTCACTAACTGCGCCAACTCTTCCTTGACAGCTCGATAATTCAGTTACACTGTGGAATGACTCATCCGCCAACTCAGCGGTCAAATCCAACTTCAAAATTATTTATGTTGTGGCTTAATTCCCCTGTCAAATGCAGTTCCTCCATCCAGCACAATATCCACCAGCAGATCTGGAGCCCCCAGATCTTATGATATTCGCTCATTTCACGCAGTTGACTTGCTCAATCGTTAGCGCGTGATGAGTGGTGGTTTTCTCTCCCATCCGCCAGACACACGTCGTGCGATGAATGGAATCGCTTGGTTTCAACCAAATTCGCTTACCACCCAAGGGTGTCCCTAATATACTATCGGTTTTGGAGCGTGGGACCCACCTTTTTCCTTAGTGCTTTGCCCACAGTTTCTTGGCTTCCCATGCGACCAAGCACTTGGGGCCTTTCCTTCTCGAGGGGTTTTTCCCAGCGATGCATGATTAGCACTTAGCGCTAATCGCGCATCAGAAATGGCCTCCATTTTTCGATTCGGGCTTCCCAAGTGCCAATTTTTCCTCCTGTGCAGACTCCATGGGCCTCGGTCAGCGCACTTTGACTGAGGTCCTTGTTGTTCCTTGCTGGCCGCAATCTGCCACTATCTAGAGGTCTTCTTGATCGCTCTATGTTCATAAATTTGAAGTCTATCCTATCTTAATACAGTGATGGCACTGTGATAATATTCATGGATCCAATTCGGAACATGACCTTCCCATTGAAAAAGCTTTTGGACCACCAAAAGTTAGTTTTCAAGCATCAACTAAGTGAGGGTACAATTGTCTCACTTGTCCAATCTCTATCCACTTTGCACTGCTCGGCTTTGAACCCTTGTGCCCTACTCTGAGGTATTCAACATCTCCTCTGCGCGTCATCCTCACCTTCCTGTCCAGAACTGTGTCTTCCTGCAATTCAATAAGATATTCAGGTAGTAGGTCATCAATAGAAGGAAATTGACTCTGCTCTTCAGGATCCTCAATTAGAGAGTGTTCAAACAATCTCAAGCAATCTGCATTTACAACTGAATAGATGTGCATGTAAGCTGGTAGATCAAGGCAAAAAGCATTTTCACCAATCTTCTCAGGTATCTTGAAGGGTCCATACCTAATAGGATTTAGCTTTTTACCTTCACCTTGCATCTTGTCCTTGCTGATATACAACCAGACTTGGTCACCAACTTGGAAACTATGCTCCATCCGATGCTTTTCATGTCTTGCCTTGTATTGGGCTTGGCTCTTTTCTAGTTGTTCCTATACCGCCTGGTGGATCTCTTGGATCTGTTCAATGAACCATGTTTCCCTGTCCACATCACTGTGTCCCTCAACTGTGGTATCTTTACCAAAGACAAAATCCAAAGGAGACCTTGGTGTGAAACCAAAACAGGTCTCAAAAGGAGATCTCTAGGTAGAAGAATGTTTTGCTCTGTTGTAAGAATGCTGCACATAACAAAAATGTTCATCCTAAAGCTTAGGATGTTTGTTGCAATATCCTCTGAGCAATTGGATCACTGTCATGTTGAATACTTCTGTCTAGCCATTAGTTTGTGGATGAAAAGTTGTGCTTTTCTTTAGTTTGGTGTCCATCAGTTCCCACAGACTTGACCAAAACTTTCCCACAGATCAGGTGTCTTGATCAGATACAATGGAAGTGGGTAATCCAAAATGAACCCATACATATTCAAAAAATAGTTTTGCAGTTTGTTCAGCTGTAATATGTTTATTACATGGTATGAAAATACACATTTTGTTGAACCTATCCACAACAACATATAGATAATCATGACCTTTAGTAGATTTAGGCAGTCCTCCAACAAAATCCATGGAAACACTTTCCCAAGGGTGAGAAGGAACTGGTAATGGAGTGTACAAGCCTAGTTTTCTATTGCTAGTCTTACTCTTAGCACACATAGTACACCCTCTTACATATCTAGAAACAGTTTCGTTCATTTTTGGCCAATAAAAAAATCTGTGCAGCTGTGCAACTGTTTTACTTACCCCAAAGTGACCTGATATCAGAGAAGTGTGTGCTTCTCTAATTATCTTTACTCTCTCAGTTTGTGGAATGCATAACTTCCCACAATGATATAAGAGTCGATCCTTTACATGATAATCCAATTCTTCTACTTGTTTGCCTTGACTTAAAGTTGCATATACATCTTTAAAGTCTATATCTTGAGCATATTGTTCAATGTAGCTTTCATGTAGCACAGAATTATGCTTAAGTATAGTAGATGCATTTATAATAGGTCTAGATAACATGCCTGCAACTTTATTGTGTATGCCCTTTTTATATCTGATGACTAAATGAAACTGTTGTAGAAAACCCATCCATCTATAGTGCCTTTATTGCTACAACTTAGTCTGGGAGTGTAGATATTCAATTGTTTAATGATCAGTATGTATTATTGTCTCTTTGCCCATTAAGTAATGTTTCCACTTTTTCACACTCTGAACTAGTGCATACAATTCTTTATCATATGTAGGATAGTTAACTACTACAACATTAAAAGTCTCAGAATGATAACATATGGGCTTACCGTGCTGTGTCAACACTACTCCCATGGCATCTGTTTGGATCTCAAATGGTCTATGAAGATCAGGCAGTGCTAGTACAGGTTCTGTACTAATCCTTTCTTTTAAGGTGTCGAAGGCTTTCTGCCATTTGCCTCCCCACTGAAACACCTTGTTCAATCATGTTAAAGAATGTAAGGGAGTTGCAATTAAGGAAAAGTTAGAAATGAACTTCCTCCAATATTGTGTTGCTCTTAAGAAGCTTCTAACTTTTGAAGCCAATTTGGGTTTAGGCCAGTTTACAATGACTACCACCTTAGAGGGATCTATCTTCAATTCACCACCCCCTACTATATGACCCAAATAATTCAGAGATGTTTTGCCAAATTCACATTTTGAGAGTTTAACGTGAATTTTTTCTCTTTTCAAAACATCTAGTGTCTGCTTAACATGCTTTAAGTGTTCTTCCCATGTTTTGCCAAAAATCAGAATGTCATCTAGATACACAATAACAAAATCATCAAGAAAAGGTTTGAGTACATCATTCATTAATCTCATGAAAGTAGCAGGAGCATTAGTTAAGCCAAAAGGCATAACCAGCCACTCATACAATCCCTGCTTTGTTTTGAAAGCAGTCTTCCATGCATCTTGTTCTGCAACTCTGAGCTGATGGTATCCACTGTGCAAGTCTAGCTTGGAGAAATAAACAACTTATTTCAATTGATCTAAAATATCATTTATGCGAGGAAGGGGATAACGATTTTTTATTGTTATCTTATTCACTGCTCGGTAATCGATGCACATTCTCCACGAGCCATCTTTCTTTTTCACCAAAACGATTGGTGACCCACATGGTGATGTGCTAGGTCTGATGAACCCTTTCTCGAGCAATTCCTGCACCCTCTTCTTGATTTCAGCATTTTCTAAAGCGGACAACCTGTACATTCCGATGTTAGGCAATGGAGCATCTTGCTGCAAAATAATATCATGTACTATTTCCTTTTTGGGTGACAGACCTTTAGGTTCTTGAAACAAGATATCATACTATGAAACAATGTTTTCTAAATCAGCTTGTTGTTTAGCATTACAGCCCTCAAATACATTGGTTTTATCAGGTTTCTTTTCCTTTACAACCATCAATAAGAATTGTTTGCATGAATTTATCATTCTTTTCATCTGCCCTGAGTTTATGAGAGTATAATTATTCGAGCTCCAATGTTTGCAACCATTAATGGAAAAACCAGGGAAGGCTCTGAAATTTGAATGCAAGCCAAAATTTTGGAGGATGTTGCAGCTGCTACAACACTTGGCGACACACTGGTTGAATACCATTTTCTCTATTTTGGTTCATTTTATGGAGGGGTCTTGGTTCATTAGGAAGTATTGATTCGTTGTGTAGGTTATTTTGGCTTCCCCACTTACCCCGTGGACATACATGGTTCGCCTTGTACCAACTCAGTTGAACACAACACAAGATTCAGCCAAATCATAGTGTTTCGAATTGGGAAGGGTAGTTTAGCTCATGAGCTTAAGATTTTCAGAGTATAGTTTTCCATCTTTGATGTTTCTCTAATGCTAGCAGGTCTGGACAGTACCCCAGTGGAGTCACGTAGGAACACAAGAATTGCTCCACTGCCAACAAGCCTGGACAGTACCCCATTGGAGTTTCTTTCTTCACCTCTCTCTGCATGAAATATTTCTCTTCTTTCGCCTTTGTTATTTTTGAAAGAGAATTGTGCATAGGCACTTATTTATTTTTGGGGCAGAAGAGGGATCCCGACTTATTGAGAGAAAGAGAGGTTGTTCCTTCAGAGAAGAATGTAAAGACCTCTGATTCAAGTTTACTCATTTAGATTTTCCCTTTCTCCATTTCTACTGGTTGGATAAGCTTGCACACCAAAGAAGAAAACTAAGTACAGACATGAGGTTTCCTAGACTGGACACAGGTTCATGGTTGGACCAAAGCTCTCCTTACGGACGGATCGTAATTTCCATCAAGACTTCATAAGCCAAAAGTTACAACCAATCATAAGGAAGATGGACACAAGTCTAGCCAAGGGTTGTAGTGTCCTAAGACTCTTTGAACATCATCCACATACACATTTAGAAACCAAGCTGCAGGTCTAGGCACAACACTTATTTGTGTAGTTCAAATAAATGGAAAACTCAACATGAAATGAAAAACAAGATGAAAGGAAAGGCATACACAACAAGGAAAAAAAACAGAAGACAAGAAAGAAAAATGACTAAAGCAAACAGGATGTAAAACCAGAATAAGAAAACCATGATGGACTAAGAATGCAAGATGAGTGCAAGGAAGGGAAAATTGAGATGCAACTAATCCTACTCCTATCCTAATAGCTAAATGGTTGAGGTTACGTGAAATGAAATTTCCAGTGAAGCCACCATAGTCGTTCCACACCTGCATCCATAAAGATACAACTGATTAAACCAGATAAAAAGTAGTGTGTAACATAAGATATAAAAACTTGAACAGCTCGCACAAGGAAAAGAAGGTATTTCCTATTGGCAGAAAGACGTGCCATAACCACTACTATTACCCAATACACATGCTTACCTTTTCGATGGCTATCATTATTCAACAAACCTCGAAAACCTCTTACGAGTGTGTCCTCATCTACACCGAGCTTCTTGCCAGGTGCGAGGACTAATTGAAACTTGTTGTCTGCAACAAAGCTTGCCAAGTAAGATTGTTCCATCCATTCAATGATTGGATCGTAAAAGTCATATTGGATGTCTGGAAATCCTTGTGATCTTTGAAAATATGGATTTTTGATTTGAAAGACGGGGTCATGATGGGAATCTCATTAGGAAAAATAAATCTGAACTTTCTCAATAGTCATGCCAAGACAATGAGGACCTGCGATCAGCGCAGGTTGAAGTGCCTCACCTACTTGATAGAAATCTGAGGTGAAAGAAGCTAAACAATGAATATTAGAGTGCATGAAGCAACTGTAATCATATGTGTTGATGGGAAAATGATAAGTTGAATGACAGTCACCCAAGATAGAGAAATGAATAGATGAGTTAGTTGAGATGTCAAATTCTCGATTTTCAATTTGAATAATATTTCAAATGCTCTGCACAATCAAATCAAGTTCAGTGTGAGCTAGATGTAATGGACCACCTTCCTGCAACTGTTGAAAAATTGCACAGGCATCATGTTCATCACAGGAGTTTAAAAAGGAAATCAGCACTATGGATGCGTGAAACCAGTTGGGGAATGGTGAATGGAGAGGAAATTGATCCGTGTGATAGCTTGTGCGCTTATCATCACGCATGGAGATTTCTAGTGTGATGAATGGACAGATTTGTAATACAAGGATCACAAGGAGACAAAGAAGTTGATTATGAGAGGGAAAATTCGACAAGTATGATTGTGGGCAAAGACAGTGTTTGAGATGATCAACTCCATAATTCCATGATTTCATGAGGGAGGGACACTCCCAACCTGAGTTTGATGTAAGATATGTTCATGAAGACGAGTGCACTGTAACAGATTCAAAGATTCGGTCGTAAGTGAAATTTTGAAAATTTGAAAGATCACACCCAAAATATCAAAAAAAAATTACATGGGAATCCACATCAATTGATACAATGAAGATAGACATATTTTGCATGATAAACCAAATATGATTGGGTTAGGTAGGCTTACCAGAGTCAGGAGGTCCTGACATAACCATCAACAGATGTTGAAGTGCCTTGACTCCTTGGCACGTCCTGGAACTTTCCAAAATTGCATAATCATATTTTAAATCTTGAACCAGATCATGCATGGCTTGAGGATGGATGTTGTTGCTGATTTCAAAACTTCTCTCAGGATGGAAGCCATCTATGTCACAGTTTGCACCAAAATTTTCAGCTTCAGAAATCTAACTTAAATAGTTGCCTTCATGCAAGAGAAGAGAAGACAGGGAATGGGAAGTACACTCTATGATTATAATATTTTAAACTTTATAACAGACAGCCTCACCATCTTGTTTCAATCAAGGAGATAACTCATCGGATGGAGAAATAAAAAGGCACAAAGTATCTTCGCCACATGTAGATGCGTTGTGAATGATAGGACACACGAGCAAGTGAGGTCAAGAGGAAGTTTCGATATGAATGTCTTCTTTGACCAGAGCACATTCTAGATTTGAGTTAGAGTCTTCATGAGAAAAATGAAGATCACATGATGTGCTTGGGTGTTCTTCACATCATATGGAAGCATGGTAGTGGTGAGTTCCCAAGACTAGGGTTTGATCGAAAGAATTAATTGTACAGGATTTTACACCAAGATTAGCATATTGAGAATCGTTCAAGAATGGGAGCTCATTGTCTTGATGTGGAAAATTTTGAAACAGAGAGGGAAGATTGATTGTGTCCTCGCCTACCTTCTCCTATACCTGTGTAATGTGACTTCCTTGCGCCTGATCGTAATTTGAGCCAGCAGTTTTAGAATCAAGAGAATGTGAACAACTGGTTGGTGGAGAAGAATAATCAAGCGAGTCATGGTACAAGGAGTCATGGCTTGTAAATGATGGAGGATGGTAGAGATGCAGATCAGATTCGAGACTTGAGTTATGAATGGTGAAGTCCTCTTGCGGAATGGAGGGGTGAGTCTTCGCTATAGGATTCTTGAGCCATTCTGGAACTTCCTCCATAGAAGCGGGAGATAGGTGAGAATATAGGTTGGGGATGTTTTGCACAGATTTCTTATCTTTGAAATCACCGCAAGGGGGCACCCACATTGGTACCGGAAAAGGAGGACAAGGAACAAACGGGGTGTTGGGATCCTCCTCTGCAATCTGAGGTACCTCATGGTTCGCAAGAGTTGGGGAGGAAGGGAAACCGGGAGGTTCGCCATATTGAGAAATATGAAGCAAGTGTTTAAAATCTTCTCTCAATAACTCAAAGTTCAAAATTTGTTCATTTATTTCATAACAAAGGTGAAGGAAGCAATCAGCAAAGTCCTCAATTGATTTGTCAGGCTCCATTCTTAAACGACATATTTTTTCACGAAAATCTCAGTGGCTATATTCATCGAACTTTTTAGCCTTCATTTCGGCAAGCTGACCAAATGAATCGATAGATTCAAAGGGTAGAATGCGACAACATTTCTTAACATGACCTTCGAATGTGAGGCTGAATAATGGAGCCCAGACATCTCCAGAATTTATTTCGTGACGCTTGCAAAAAGTCATAAATTGAAGCACATGCGCACAAAAATATGGTTCACCCTCACCACTAAACTTCAACTTGTACAAGTCATGGATAAATTTCGTGGGGATGGTACATTCAGACTTTATAGAAATACATCCTAGGATTATGATGTCAAGAAGAGCCATTTTTTTAATAAGAGATTCAAACCAGACTCTACAGGAAAATCTTGTCGTTTATCCCTCCTTCTAGCGCCATTTTGTTGACGATGTTGGAAATCCGTCAACCAAGGGGATCTCCCTAATGTGAAGTGCCAAATAGACCTCACACCATTTGATGTAGGAGTCCCATCCGGTATGAAGGCCCGATTTCCAAATACTTAGATATTTTCCTTGGCATTAGTTGTCAGCACATGAGAGTGTTACACTGGTATCTTCAAACAGCAAGGTATGTGTGCCTGGTGAGTGTGTAATGTAATTGTGTCAAGGTTCTCTTATTATAAAGGCGGAAAAGTAAAGTGAGCCTCTAAATGAGAGGTAGTAGTATCGCCGAGGAAGAGACCCACACGAACCAAAAAGTTCTATCCAACACCTAGCAGATGTGGCAGTCGTTAAAACCAAGGTGAAGGGGACAACACATACACCACCCAGTGGAGTAGTCCACACAAATGTTATGGTTGTTATAACCATGAAACAAAGATGGTTTGTTAAGTATCCCGCGGAAGTAGTCCACAAGGATGTGACAGTGGTGATAGCCAATACATAAAGGTGGTATGTCTAGTATCCCGCAAAGTAATCCACAGGGATGAGACAGTGGTGATAACAAAGAAAACACATATTCAACAATGTAAGTACTAAAAAAACAAAAGTAGTTCAACTATCTTAGTACGGGTTAAGCAAGCATTCATTACAAATGTTTAAAGAGTAGTCTTACAAACATCTACAACACATGCATTAAAACATGTTGGACTTAACAGGCTTCTGAATTAAGAAAATTACCAAGACACATATGTACACCATACATCACTAGTCCCAGTAGTGGGACATTGGAGCCACTCCTCGCTACTCAAAGAACAGACTACAGACTCTCAAGGCTATGTGGGAGGAGACAAGGTGAAAAGTCCTTGCTCATAACATGGGAGGGGTTTATATAGCCAAGGGTGATGCTTGACCCTTGTGACTCTTGGACAACCCTCATGACTGTTCAACTTCCCATGACTTCTCAACTGACGGGACTCTTCAAATTCTTGTGTGCGTCCATTGTACTTCACTTTAGATTACATCCAATTACAACGGATATGGCCCATAGTGGTGATGTGGTCAAGACAAATCATGACATAACTCAACATGACAATGTTGACATGTATTGGTTGATTGTGGTGTCCATGTAAATTTGATGCGATGTTGAGTGATGGTTGTACTCTTGGTGTGCTTTTACTTTTCCTCTGCATGGCTTAGTGTTGCGAAGTCTTCGATGGTCTTGGTCTTGCATGATGGTTTGATTTGTATGTTCCTTTCACTTGTTGCTTGATGTGCTTGGTACATCTATCTAGCTGCAAGAAATTCTTCTAGCATGTGCGCTCCTTCTTCATCACATTCGTCGTCTCGTCACGATCTATCAATGTACATGTTCCTGTAATTCACTTATGACGGGACGACATAAAATCCAAAACATCCTGGTCTAGCATGATGCATTATTTTCGTGTTTCGGGCCTGAGACAGCTAACAGGTTAGGAAGAGTGCCCAGCAATTGTACAATGCACAGTTCTAAGTGACAAGGAGGGAGGACAAGTCACTAAGACAATGCAGATTGCAGTTCAGGCTGGGATGAGGAACTTTGGGAACACGGCCTTCACTTTCTAGGAAAATTGCACAATGACCACTGGGAGGCAGAATTGCGCAATGAAGGACAGCAATGGCAGTTGCAAGGTGGGATCCTGAGGTGCACTTCTGTGCAGTTCCTAGACGGAAAACAAGACAGGGCTGCAGGGGACCTAATGGGAAATTCTTCGTAGTTTTAAGGAGCAGTGCAGGATAGTCAGCAGGGGACCAGCTGGGCATGTCTGCGTTGTTTCTGAGAGCAATGCAGGACAAGGCAGGAGAGGACCATCTGGAAATGTTTGTGGAGTTTCTAAGAGCATTATAGGAAAAAGTAGTAGAGGACCATCTGGGCATGTCTAGGAATTTTTGGAGAATAGTGTAAACCCAGGTCTCAGTGCAGTGTAGGTTTCTGGAATAAAGAATGAGGCTTGATTATTCTGCTTGAGAAATGTGCAATTCAGTTTGGACATGGAAGCAGTTTTCTGCGTAGTTCTAGGAGGCAGATAGACTTCTCACCTCTATTATTGCGTAATACAACCAACTTGGAGGACAACCTCGAGCACTGTGCAGTTTCGTGCAGTAGAGTAGGGTCACTGAGGGCTGAGACTACAAAGTGCAGCTTAGTTAGGGTCCTGTTGAAAAGGGTTATCCGGTCAGAAAATTTTTCCATAAAATGGATAAGTGTGGGAGGCAAGTGAACTTGTACATACTTGACATTGTGATCACATACTTAGCATACTCCGACAACATGACAACACTAGCCATCAGGAAAACATATCAAATCATGACCCTCTGTGATACCGTCTAGAGGTGAAAGCAACAAGTGCAATACTTGGGATAGACCTTCGAACAACCGTGACGACACTTTCATGACAGTGCTTACAACTTTGTGAGTGAGTACGACGGATGTTCACATAGCGAAGACAACCCAAACACACAAAGACAAACCTTTAAAATCACCAGACCAAGATTGCAAGCATGATAGAGAAATCAATATGCCAAAAGACGATCGTTGGTCAAACAATAAAAAAAAGGGATGAAAATACTTCACAAGAGCTCATGCTATGAGCTCGAGTGTTTGTAACCATCAACAAAAAAACCAAGGAAGGCTCTGAAATTTGAATTCAAGCCCAAATTTCGGAGGGTGTTTCAGCCGATACAACACTTGGTGACTCACTAGTTGAATACCAACTTCTCTATTTTGGTTTATTTTAGTGTGGCCCTTGGTCCATCAAGAAGTATATATTCGTTGTGTAGACTACTTTGGCTTCCCCACTTACCCCATGGACATACATGGTTCTCCTTGTACCAATACAATTGAACACAACACAAGATTTAGCTAGATCACAGTCTTTCGAATTGGGAAGGGTAGTTCAGCTCGCGAGCTTAAGATTTTCAAAGTATAGTTTTTCAACTTTGGTGTCTCTCCGCTGCCAGCAGGCCTGGACAGTACCCTGGCAAAATCACGTAGGAACACAAGCATTGCTCCACTGCCAACGAGCTTGGACATCACCTCGGTGGAGTTGTTTGCCTCACCTCTCTGTGCAGGAAGTCTTTCTCTTATTTCGCCTTTCTTATTTTTGAAAGAGAATTGTGCATAGGCACTTATTTATTTTTGGGGTGAAAGAGGGATCTCGACTTATTGATTGCAGGAGAGGTTGTTCCTTCATAGAAGCATGTAAATACCTCTGATTCAGGTTTGCGTGTTTAGATTTTCCCTTTCTTCATTTCTTCTAGCTAGATAAGCTTGCACACCAAAGCAGAAAACTAAGTGCAGACATGAGGTTTCCTAGAGTGGACACAGGTTCATGGTTGGACCATATCTCTCCTTACGGACGAATCATATTTTCCATCAAGACTTCATCAACCAAAAGTTACAACCAAGCACAAGGAAGATGAACACAGGACTAGACAAGGGCTACAGTGTCACAAGACTCTTTTAACGTCGGCCACATACACATTCAAAAAAAAGGACACAGGTTCAGGCACAACACTTATTCGCATAATGGAAACAAATGGAAAACTCAACATGAAAGGAAAAACAAGACGAGAGGAAAGGAATACACAACAAGGAAACAAAACCAGAAGAAAAGAAAGGAAAATGACTAAAGAAAATAGGATGGAAAACCAGAACAAGAAAACCATGACGAACTGCAAGTGCAATATGAGTGCAAGGAAGGGAAAACTAAGATGCAACTAATCCTACTCCTATCCTAAACGTTAAATGGTCGAGGTTACGTGAAATGAAATTTCTAGTGAAGCCACCGTTCCTAACTTGCATCCATAAAGATACAAACGATTAAAATAGATAAAAATTAGTGTGCAACATAAGATGTAAAAACTTGAATAGCTTGCACAAGGAAAACAAGTCCTTGCATGTCGGCAGAAAGAAGTGTCACTGTTAGAGCCTAGATTTATCAGGCTGAAAAGGTAAGCTTCTAGGTCCACATCACACCACGCTCAGCCTGGTAGCTAGCCCTACCAAGTCAGGAGAGGGCTCTCTCCAGGTCAATCTCAGCTAATTATGATCACTAAAGGCTTGAGATGACTGATTTGATTACTGATCTTCGGCTAGGTATAGATGTAAAGGAGTTTGATTGGATTTGTTTTGGGTCAAAACAACAAGAGAAAGGATGATTTGGACTATGGAATTGATGCCAATTTCTGCCGGCAAACCTGGAGCAAATTAAGTGCCATGTTCAGCCAAGTGAAGATTGTAAATGTGAGAAGTATAGGAGAGAAAGCCCGCTTCCCTGCAGGCATCAGACAAATGATGAATCTGCAATAGCAACTTTAGATGAAAGAGAATCACGAGGTTGCTCAACAGAGCATCTAGCCAAGGATGAATTCCGCTAAGACAACCATTACAACTAACAACAAAATCATCATGAAAGGAGCATCATTATGGATGAATTCCTAACATATCACTTAGATAATGTTGTAACAAGGCAGAAAAAACATAATGTGTAAATGAATTACAGGAAAAACATACTAAACATCAGCATTGTGATGAATCCCAGATCCAAAGGGCAAAAACTACTTTATTATGATATTCAATAAAACTTTACACAGTCCAAATGCTTCTTTGCTACCAAAATCCAACCCCTACACTATGAAACTCATAAAATATATAAATTTTCTCATCCTTGTACTAAGGAATTGAGCTCAACCATTTTCTTCAAAATAGAATTAGTTACATTAAACTTGGGCCGAATTTCTAAAAATAGGTGTTGAAGATGAACTCATATCTCCTGAACCATAGCAAATGTTACAAAACTGAAAGATTTTTTTGTAGATAAGGTCATGTTGGAGAAAGACCTCTCTCAAATTTGCGAAATTCATTTCCAGTAGCTCACAATCTATTCCACAAAACCATCTCTAAAACAGAAAATCATTAAAAATTTAAATCTGTGAAAATAAGCTATAAAGATCTAGTCACATATCCCAATCCATGAAACCTGTGAATAAACTGAAAGAGGTTTTTGTTACATGGCTTGTTCTTAACAAAAACCTCCTTGGGTTGTGCAAAATTACTTTCCATCTGTTGTAAAATTTCCCCGCACTAAAATGACTAAAATAGTAAAAAATATGAAAACTTTGCTTTATTTTAATGTAGGCTCCAAATATCACAGTATATCTCCCACATAGTAGCACCTGTGCATAAACTGAAGGAGGTTTTTGTTATTTTTTATGTGATAAACAAAAACCTCTTTTAATTTTGAAAAAAAAATTACCATTATTTCATAAACGTATTTTGTACTAAACTTGTCATTGTGTGCAGCAACTGACCTCAAAACATGCATAACCGAGAATCCCTCATTCATTTCTTCTAATCCAGGAACCAGTTACGGGAGTATGATATATCGTTGGAAAGATTTTTTTGAAATTCTTCTAATGGACACACTTGTGACATGTTTTGTTCTAAACATCATGTGCAAAACATCTAACAAAACCAGACATAGTAAGATCTCATGTTGATCCCTGGTGACAGGCTGCAAAGACTGGAACTAACAGTCGCAACAACTACTTTTACCCAATACACATGCTTACCTTTTCGATGACTATTGTTACTAAACAAACCTAGGAAACCTCTTGTGAGTGCATCCTCATTTGCACCGAGCTTCATGGCTAACGCAAGGACTAATTGAAACTTGTTGTCTGCAACAGAGCTCACTAAGTAAAATTGTTCCAGCCATTCAACGATTGGATCGTAAAATTCGTAATGGTTGTCTGGAAAGCCTAGTGATATTTGGAAAGATGGATTTTTTAATTGACAAACAGGATCACTATGGAAATCTCAAAAGGAAAAATAAATATGATCATTCTCAACATTCATGCCAATATAGTGCGGACCAGTCATCAATGCAGGCTGAAGTACCTCACCTGCGTGATAGAAATATGAGGATAAAGATGCTAAACAATAATGATTAGAGTGTGTGAAGAAACCGTCATCAGAACTGTTTATCGAAAAATGATAAGCCGAATGGCAGTCACCCAAGATAGATAAATGATCAGATGAGTTGGTTGAGACGCGAGATTCCTAGTTTGTAATTTGAACAATCTTGCAAATTCTCTCCACAATCGAACCAAGTTCACTGTGAGCTAGATATGATGTACCACCTTCCTGAAACTAGTGAAAAATTGCGCAAGCATCATGGTCATCACAAGAATTTAAAAAGGATGTCAATACTGTGAATGCGTGAAACCAGTTGGGGCATGGTGAATGGATAGGAACTTGATTCGTGTGATAGCTTGTGCACTCATCATCACCCAAGGAGATTACTGGTGTGATGAGCAGACAAATTTATAGTACAAGGATTGCAAGAAGACCGAGGAGTTGATCATGAGAGGGAAAATTCGATAAGTATGATTGCTATCAAAGACATTCTTTGAGATGATCAACTTCATAATTCCATGATTTCATGAGGGACAGACGCTCCCAACTCGAGTTTGATGTAAGAGATGTGCATGAAGATGGGTGTGCTGTAACAAATTCGTGGATTTGTTCGTAAGTGAAAATTTGAAAATTTGAAAGATCACACCTGGAATACCAAAAAAAAATTGCATGGGAATCCACATCGATTGAGACCATGCAAATAGACAAATTGTGCATGAGAAACCAAATATGATTGGGTTTGGGGGGCTTACCAGAGTCGCGAGGTCCTAACATAAAGATCAACGGACATTGAAGTGCCTCGACTCCTTGGTACATCTTGGAACTTTCCATAATTTCATAATCATATTAGTAAGCTTGAATCGGATCATGCATGGCTTGAGGATGGTTGTGTTGTTGATTTCAAAACTACTCTCAGGATGGCAGTCATCTCTGTCACAAGTATCACCATATTTTTAGCTTCAGCAAGCTAACTTGAAGAGTTGTCTTCATGCAAGAGAAGAGATGATGGGGAATGGGAAGTACACTCTATGATTAGACTATTTTCAAATTTATCACGGACAGCATGACCGCCTTGTGTCAATCAAGGAGATAACTCATTAGATGGAGAAATAAAAGGGCATGGAGTATCTCTGCCGCATGTAGATGTGTTGTGAATGGTAGGACACACGGGTAAGTGAGGTGAAGAGGAAGTCTTGATATGAATGTCTTCTTTGACCGGAGCACATTCTAGATCTGAGTTAAAGTATTCATGGGAAAATGGAAGATCACATGATTTGCTTGGGCGTTCATCATGGAAAATGGAAGCTTGGGAGTGATGACTGCCCAAGACTAGGGTTTGATCAAAATAATTAATTGTACAGGATGTTCCACCGATATGAATAGATTGAGAATCGTTTAAGAATTGAAGTTCATTATCTTGATGTGGAAAAATTTCAAACAAAGAGGGAAGACTTATTGTGTCCTCACATTTCTTCTCCTCTTCCTGTGTAATGTGACTACCTTGCGCCTGATCGCAATTTGAGTCAACAGCTTGAGAATCAAAAGAAAGCGAACAACTAGTTGGTGGAGCAGATTGATCAAGCGAGTCATGGTATAAGGAGTCATGGCTTGTAAATGATGGAGGATGGCAAAGACACAGATAATATTCGAGACTTTAGTTATGAACAGTGACGTCCTCTTGCGGTATATGTTGGGTTGTGTTATATTCTT
>APFE030331004.1:185835-209456 GCA_000404065.3 Pinus taeda | reverse complement strand
CGGGGGGCGGAAGCCCCCCCTGTCTGGGGGGTTTGAGGGGGGCGGGTAGCCCCCCTCTATGGGGTTCGGGGCAGCGCCCCGAGAAAATTTTTTTTGGACCCTATATTAGGTTGGGCGAACCTACCTATGGTTTTACGGTCCATGGTTTTGGACGCGACTGGTTTCGGTCCATGGTATTGGATGCTTCGGCATGTATAAATATGTATTGTAACATTGAAAGGAATAATGAAAGATCAAGCTGGTAGTCTCGGTTTTGAGATCCAGTGGGAAATCTCTGTGTATATGTGTTTTATGGGTTATGCTCTCGCATTTTTATTTTCTTGTGATTTAGAATTCGTATGCAGGTAATTTCTTTACGGGGTTAAAACCTATAGTATAAAGGGGTGAGTCTTCGTTATAGGATTCCCGAGCCATTCTGAAACTTCCTCCATAGAAGAGGGAGAGAGATGAGAAGATGGGTTGGGGACGTGTTGCGCATATTTCTCAGATTTTCAATCATTGGAAGGGGGAACCCACATTAGTATAGGAAAATAAGGAGGACAAGGAACAAGCAGGGGTTGGGCTCCTCCTTTGCAATCTGAGGTGCCTCATGATTCGCAAGAGTTGGGGAGGAAGGGAAATCGGGAGGTTCACCGTATTGAGAAATATGAACCAATTGTTTAAACTCTTCTCTCAAGAACTCAAAGTTCAAAAGTTGTTCAAGAATTTCATAACAGAGTTAAAGGAAGTGATCAACAAATTCCTTAATTGATTCGTTAGGGTTCATTCTTAAACGGCATATTTTTTCACGGAAATCACATGGATATGCACAACGAACGTTTTAGTCATCATTTCAGCAAGCTGACCAAATGAATCGATAGAGTCAAAGGGTAGTATGTGACACCATCTTTTAACATGACCTTCGAATGTCAAGGCGAGTAATGTATCCCACACATCTCCAAACTTTATTCTGTGACACTTGCAAAAATTCATAAATCGAAGCACATGCACACGAAGAGATGGCTCACCGTCACCACTAAACTTCAACTTGGATAGGTCATGAATAACTTCCACGGGGATGGTACATTTAGAATTTATAGAAATACATCATGGGATTACGATGTGAAGAAGAGTCATTTATAAAATAAGAGATTCAAACTAGACTCTATCGGCACAACCTGTTGTCTACCAACATAGCACTCTCATGCAATGACAACTAGACCCAAGTCAGATCCCTAAGTATATGACATGTACTGGTTGACTGTGGTGTCCATATCAAGTTGTTGCATTGTTGAGTGATGGTTATACTCTTGGTGTGCTTTGTCTTTTCCTCTGCATGGCTTAGTGTTGCGGGTATTTGATGGTATTGGTCTTGCATGATGGTTCAATGGTATGTTTCTTTCACTTTTTACTTGATGTGCTTCATACGTCTGTCCAGTTGCAAGAAAGTATTCTAGCATGTGTTCTCCTTCTTCATCTCATTCATCATCTCGCCATGATATATCAATGTACATGTTCCTAGAATTCACTCATGATGGGATGACATCAAATCCAAAACCTCATAGTCTAGCATGATGCATTGTTTCTGTGTTCCAGGCCCGAGATGGATGACAAGATTAGAAGAGGGCCCAGCAATTGTGCAATGTGTAGTTCTAGGTAAAAGGAAAGGAGGACAAGTTACTAAGATAGCATAGAGCGTAGTTGAGGATGGGATGGGGAACTTCGGGAGCATAGCCTTCACTGTCCAGGAAAACTGTGCAGTGACCACTAGGAGGCAAAATTGTGCAATGAAGGACACCAGTGGCAGCTGCAAGGTGGGACCCTGAGGGGCACTTCTACGCAGTTCCTAGAGGGAAGACAAGACAAGGTTGCAGGAGACTTGTTGGGAAATTCTGCACAGTTTTCAGGAGCAGTGCAGGACAAGAAGCAGGGGACCAGCTAGGCGTGTCTACACAGTTTCTGAGAGTAGTGCAGGACAAGGTAGGAGATGACCATCTGGGAATGTCTGTGCAGTTTCTGAAAGAAGTGCAACACAAGACAGTAGAGGAATAACTAGGTATGTCTAAGTAGTTTTGGAGAACAGTGCAAACCCAAGTCTCAGTGCAGTGCAGGTTTCCAGCAGAGAAGAAGGAAGCTTGATTACTGTGCTTGAGAAATGCGCAGTTCAGTTTGGACATGGAGGTAGTTTTATACGCAGTTCTGGGAGGTAGACAGGTTGCTCACCTCTGGGATTTTGCAGTGTAACTGACTTGGAGGACAGCCTCAAGCACGGTGCAATTCTGGGAAGTCACTAAGGGTTGAGACTGCATAGTGCAACTCAGTTGGAGTTCGATGGAAAAGGGTTATCTGGTCAGATAGATTTTCTAGAAAATGGCTAAGTGTGGGAGGCAAGTGAACTTGTGCAAACTTGACATTGTGATCACACACTTAGCATACTCTAACAACATGATGATACTAATCACCAAGAAAGCATAGCAAAGCATAAGGCTTTGTGAGACTGTCTAGAGGTGAAAGTGACAAGTGTGACACTTGGGATAGACCTTCGAACGATCGTGTCGACACTTGCGCGACAGTGCTTACAACTTTGTGTGTGAGTACCACGGATTTTCACATAGCGAAGACAACCCAAACATACAAATACAAACCTTCAAAATCACTAAAACAAGATCGCAAGCGTGACAAAGAAATCAATATGCCAAAAGACGACTGGTAAAACAAGAAAAAAAGGGGGTGAAAAGACTTCACAAGAGCTCATGGGATGAGCTCAAGTGTTTGCAACCATCAACGGAAAAACCAAGGAAGGCTCCAAAATTTGAACACAAACCAGAATTTTGGAGGGTGTTGCAGCCACTACAACTCAATGGTAGAAAGTATTACCGAAGGCAATCCACATTGAATCCAAAGTGCAAACCAAGGAATGTGGAGATACTGAGCTTGAAAGCATTATCTTCCATAGCCTTGGTGATGGTGTAATGATCATATCAGAGTGGTCAAATATTACGATGGGCTCCAGTGAGCTGCTCTTTCTGCAGATGTAACCAATTTTTTTCGCCCACCTAAAACTTATGGGGCACGTGATGTTGATCATGTCATTGTTTGTGCCAAAATTCACATGGACTAATGTCAGTGTGGACTAAGGCATGGTTTACAGGAGATATTAATTTGTATAGCCCTCTTTCTCAAATGCCAATCACTTTTGCTTGTTCTATGCTTGAACCTTTTTACCATACAACTACTTTACCATAAATGAAGGCTACTCTATCTCCTTTATACTCTAAGTTTGAAATAGAAAGTATATTTTTGTGCAAACCTGGAACAAACATAATGTTGTTGATGTGGATGTTTCTTCCATCTTCGAGCCTTATGGAGGATGATCCAATTCCTTTCACTGGATAAATTTTTTTGTCTCCAAGTTCCATAGAGTATGCATATTTTCATTTTGACAAGGTCTTCAATTGGTGGGAGTAACCAATCATGTGCCTTGATTTACTACTATAAATCACTCATACATCTTCATCTTAGAATGTCCCAGAGAGAGCCGAGAAGAGTCTCTCATCTCTTTCTTTGAGTGATACCTTCTTTGAAGAGAATATGAAACTCCATACTTCTTTGATACCTTTCTTGAGATGGCTTGCAATCCTTTTGATGACTTTCTTCATTGTAGAGGAGATCTTCATGATTCCCTTAGAGAACCAAAGCTCTGATACCATGTTGAGAATTCAATAGCGCAATATATATCTTATTTATCTTAACCTTATAATTGTTTATGTTACCCTTTTACTTATTAGATTTGACTTTTCTTATTCCAATGTGAAATACATCAAAAAGCTACCAAAACAGTAAGAACAATGACACGGTATATAGGCTGCAAGCCAGGCCCAAAACCCCTCCTCTTGAGGGGAAAACCCAAAAATCTCTTATTTTCTTTTATATCTTTCAATTGACAAATACCATGACCTAGACTCAGAAAAATACCCTCCAAGATCAAGTCTTCCTCAGCCTCCTACTAAATATCTTCGACCTCCTAGTAGATCTGAAATTCTTCTCCCCATCAGTTGTTGCAATTGTTGTTGCTTCTCTACGAGACTTTGATCTCCTTCTAATTTCCTTCCCGTTGACCTCGCTTTCCTTGAATTGAGTTGCTTCTCTACGACACTTTGATCTCCCTCTAACTGCCTTCCCATTGACCTTGCTTGCCTTCAATTGAGTCCTAGGGCTAGTAAGATTCCCTAAGAGACCTTCTCTTTCCTTCTCTTTTGCTTCCAAAATCAAACTTCAGACTAGCCCAACATAGAAACCCTAGCTTCTCATTTCCAGAAGAATGGAGAGAGAGACCCAAACACTTCGACATCTTCGTCCTTCTCTTCTTCACACCTTCTTCTTCAAATTTCTTCTTCTATTGAATGATCCAAATGGAGGATGAGTTCCTCTTATATATAGACTCCTTCAAAGATGTACGTGACTCTTCATGTAGGCTGACTTGGTCTTGGAGGTATTTTGACACTTTCAAGACAAAATAAATTTTCTTTTACAATTTACAATGTGCCCATAGGGTCTTCCATTTATGACAATGACTCTTATACCTAGGAAAAACCCTAGAAGCACTCAATGGGTGCTTGACCTATAAAATAAAATAAAAAAATTAACATGAAACCCATGCTCCAATAATAATAATATTTATTTTATTTATTTTTATACAAGAATACATTTCATACTAATGAAGACCTAACCTAGTTACACATTTTGCAACAAGGCCCACTTCAAAGGGGTTGTGTCAAGTTGAGCTCTGGAGAGCTCTATTATAATTTTGTTGCACATAGGGAAGACTCTCATCCCATGTCCACATATTCTTAGAGTTGTACATGCGTAGTATGTGCACAGCATCTTGTTGACGACCTTTGTTTGGCCATCAGTCTAGGGGTGGAATGTAGTCGACTTGGTGAGCTTAGCGTCCAACAATGACCAAAGGCTCGACCAAAAATATCTTAGGAACTTGCTATCCCAATCTAATATAATGGTTTGTGGGATCCCAAAATGTACACACACACGTTCAAAGAAGTGTTTGGCAGTGGCCTCTAATGTGATACTCTTCTTGCAGGCAGCCAATATGGCCATCTTAGAAAATTTGTTGAAGACCACAAGTACACAGTCATTTCCATGCTTGGTAGAAGGAAGGCCAGACATATAGTCCCTGGAGATTGATTCCCAAGGTCGGCTAGGATTAAGCAGATGAGTATACAATCCTTGCTCCTTAATAATTGGCTTGGTGATGGCACAAGAAGTGCAAGATATGATGTATTTTCCAATATCCTGCTAGATATTTGGCCATTAAAATACTTTTGTAGTATGGCCACAGTTTTCTCCACACCAAAGTGTCATGTGACCCAACTGTAGCACGCCCCCCAGATCAGCTTGGCACGCCTGCTTAAAGGAACAAAAAGGTGGCTCGAGTAGCATAATAATGCATCCTTGAGGTGGAAGTATGGAACTTTCTTGCCATCCACTAGCATATGAAATGAGGTGCTAAAATCCAAATCATTTTTATATAATTTTGGTGATCTAGAGATCTCATGGCCATGAGAGTTTAGAAGTGTGGTCAGTGTTGCAACCAGTGGCCAACTAAGGCAATCTACAACATGATTTGTGATGCCCTTCTTGTACTTGATATTCAAATGGAATTGTTGCAGATGTGTGGACCACTTCTGATGGTGATCATTCTGCAACTTCCCTTGGGTCTATATAAACTGCAAGGGTTGGTGATCTATGTGGATGATTTTCTCCATCCCCAGAATGTAATGTTTCCATTGTGGGTAGGCCTTCATGTTGGAATACATCTCCTTATTGTAGGTGGTGTATTTCTGAATTGTGTCAGAAAGTGTCTCACTGTGATAGGATACTAGATGCCCTTGTTTGGACAGAATTGCACCAATAGCATAGTCAAAGGCGTATGTCTGAATTTCAAATGGTTATTGCAGGTCTGGAAATGTGATGACTAGTATAGAGCAAAGGCAGTGCTTCATCTCAACAAATTCCTTTTGTTGGGACTCAGACTAGAAGAACTTTTCTTTTGCTCCACCCTTGGTAACTTGATCAAAGGCCAAGTGATATGAGATAATCCCAACATGAACCTCTGATAAAAACTGGTAAGGCCCAAAAAGCTACGAAGCTCTGTTAGAGTGGTCGGGGTTAGCCAATACCAAATGACTTGGACCTTAACTGGATCCACATGCATGCCTTACTCATCAATGATGTAACCCAAATATTGGACACGTCTCATGCCAAAGGTGCATTTCTCCAAGTTGGCACATAGTTTGTGTTGTCGTAGGGTTTGACAAACCTTCTGAATGTGTTGCAAGTGCTCTTTTCAACTCTTGCTAAAGATGAGGATGTCATCCAAATATACAAACCAGAATGATTTGGTAAAGAGCCACAAGATGCCATCCATCAGCCTCATAAAAGTTGCAGGGGCATTTGTCAACCCGAAAGGCATGACCAACCACTCAAAAATTCCCTCCTTTGATTTGAAGGAGGTATTCCATACATTTGTGGGTTCTATTGGAATGTGGTGATAACCATACTTTAAATCAATCTTGTTGAAATACTTGGCCCCTTTGAGCTAGTCAAGAAGGTCATCAATCCATGGGATTGGATACCTATTCCTGAAAATGATTTTATTTTGTGCCCAATAATGAATACAGAGTCTCCAGGTTCCATCCTTATTTTGTACAAGTACAATTTGACTCCCACAAGGTGAGGAAATTGGTTATATGTTCCATTTTTTCAGCATCTCCTAGATATGTCGCTTTATTTTGTATAAATTCATGACACTTGAATACCAGATGCCACTCATAATCATTGATACCAAACTTTGTGCAAAGGGTATGAAAAATATTTGTGAACTCTCGCACGTCTTGGTCCCTTCCCTTCCGTAGTGTGGTCCACTTTATGTATGTATCTTCATAGCTCCTCACAAGGTTATATTGTTCCTTGATGGCATCTTGGAAAGAATTCCAAGTGGGTGTGGCTGAAAAGAATGAGGGTTCCCTCTCATCCCTCTTATCATAATAAGTTTCTCACCAGTCCTTGATGTGGGGGCGGCTTTGAGGAGTGCAAAAGTAATATTTTCCCTATTGGAAAAATCATGAACCGAAAAATATCCTTCCAACATATTTAACCATTTATCTACAGCATATGCATCTATCTTGCCTTCAAATATGGGAATGTCAATGTTTACTTGTAACTTAAAGGGAGTGGTGCCTCCAGGGCGACTCTTGGATGAAGATGTGTTGCTTGTGGGCATCTGTCGAAGGATCTAGGCAAAGTTGTCCATCATCGTGTTCCTTTGTCACCCGAGGGATTCTTCAAGCAATATTTTGAAAGGATCTTCTACTCCCTCGTATTTCTTATCTTCCGCCATGGGAGGTCATCAGGGTCAACGAGGTCAAACTTGCAAAGGTTCAACAAGTTCAAACCCTAACTCCTTATACCTCGACCTCGTTGAGCACATGCACAGAAAAACAAAGAAAGAGCAGACCGCTCTAACACCACTGATCAGGATTTTTGCAGGAACAAAATAAAATACAGATTTAAACAGAAACACAAATCTACAATGAAAATTGAACTTCAATTCACTGATGACAAAATACTAAAAATTGTTTACATGCAGAATGGATATAAACTAGCTCGGGTGATGGTAGCTTATCTCTGAGAAGAGATGTGGCAGCTACATGCCTCTGAATTGTGTTACAATTAGGCTTGAAGGCTTTTCTATTATTGAGAAACAATGGAAAACCCTAAACATCTAAAAACCTATCCCTAAGAGATGAAGTGCCAAAAGTTTGTGGGCTTCATTGGGGTAAATTGGTACATCAACTTCCCGAGGTCTTAACTTGTGCATATGATCATTGTCTGACGTATATGATACATCATTAGAAATATATATCTGAGGGCTACAACTTTCAATTGCAAATCCCAATAGTAGCCCACATGTTTTCCCGTTTTCCAAAAAAAAAATCGTTTAGGGCCTCAAAATGGCTCCGGAAGTTCAGGACCCGAAAAACTGCAAAAATAGTAAATTGTGCTACGATTAAGGAAACTAAAAGAAATAATGGTGGGAGTCCAAGTGGAATATACATGTGGCCACCAATATCCACCTATATCACAAGCCAAGGTACATTTTTTGTGTCAATTTTGGTAGCAGAGAAGGGATCCCCTTTTAGGTCATGTTCAAGCAATAGCCTAAAAATATTATTAGGGATTTGGTCAAGCCATAGTCAAGCATTAACTAGGACTTAGTTTATGGCTTATTTGGCTACAGAGAAAGTATTTCTGATGTGGTTTTTGTTTGAGTACTAAAAATATTAGAGCTTGTTGACTATGCTCCTTTGGAATTTATGAAGTGTTGTTGTAAGTCTACAATTGTTGCAACTTGGATGCATTGGTCTACAAATAGAATCTAAATTTATTGGTGATGATGTATATTTGTTCCAGAGAGTTTATATTACTAATGTATCGTTATTTTACTCTTATATATATGGCATTGTTGTAGAGTGAAATAGTATTGATTCATACATTGTTATGTTGGGTATGCATGGAAAGTTGTACTTTGTACAATGTTAACTAGAGTTGTTGATTCATAATTGGTTATAGGATGATGAGATACCACTACAAAGAAAAAATCATCTTGATTACTAAGTAGTGGTGACAAGGTTATGTTGCTATAATTTCTTGTATGTTGAGAGAGTAATTGAGGTCTACTTGTATTGCTATATGTTGAATACTCAAACTTGTTGTTGATCATAAATATGCCATGAAAGAGCCTTGCATATTTTGTTTTTGATGGCAAGGTTTGACAATGAAATGTGTTGAATAGAGTTATTGAGCTACGGATTGTATTGCAGAGAGGGAATTGGGTTAGTAATTTTATGATCTGGTGTTTCCCAAGGTAGAAGTTGAGACAATTTAAGGTTGGGCACACAACAAACTTGTGGCATATTGGATTGTGCATGTGGGAAAGAGCTAGCAGTGACATGATTTTTCTTTTGTGAAAAGGGCAATGTTGAGGAGAGTTATCTCGTTGGTGACAAAAGTGATAGTAATGTTAGTAGCAACGATATTGTGGAAATATTACGACAGGAGGACAAAAGCAGAGGCAGTGCAACAAGGTTATTGATAGCAATGGTTGGACAATGATTAGAAAAGTGAGTGTTGTGGTTAATCAGTGTGACTAGTGTAATATATCTTATTCTTTTATCTTCAATCTTTAGGGTGGTAGGGTGGTGCAAGGTAGGGATTGAATTTTCCTTTGGGTTGGAGCCTAAGAACACTTCAAGGTGGCAAGGTGGTGCTAGGGAAACAAATTGATGCTAGCAGGGTTATAGAGCATCCTTCCAGCTGGAGCTAGTAAAACCAGGATCTTGTGGCACATCCTTTCAGTTGAAGCTAATAAAATCAGGGGGTTAGAGGCTCCTTTCAATCATTGATGGAGAATATTTGAAGTTAGAGCTTTCTGTTGATGTAATATTTAAGACATATATTAAAATCATGCAATTGTTTTCTGCCATTTGGGTTTCCATGTAAAAAATATCTTGTGTACTATGTGTGACGTTGTGCATTTCCAAATGGTATTGCCAATTGTTAATGTTTGCATAATAATTTGAAATGGTAAAAATTTCCCAATATTGATTCACTCCCCTCTCAATATTGGTGAATATTCCAACAATTGGTATCATAGCATGTTCCTTCAGTTGTATCTTACGATAGTTGGAATGAAAACCTTAGGAGAACAGAGATGGGAAAATCAAGAAAACATGCCTTCAAACAATCAAAGGGAGTCTTCGACAATGCACTAGTTCCAAAATTTGTTACAATCTATGAAAAGAAATAGGTTGGTCTAATTCCTTTGTTCGATGAAACAAGCTATGGATTTTGAAAATGCATAATGGAAGCCTATTTGGGAGCTCTTAGATATGAGATATATGTTTCAGTTATTTTTTAACACATCTACCGATGAATAAATAAGGTACAATAAAAAAGCAATGAATGTCATTATAAGTGCCTCGCTAGATTTTTTTTTAAACTAAAGTGGATCAATGATCATTAGACAAAAAGCTTTGGGAGATGCTTTAAAACTTCTACTTAAAGAAGCACACAGATCAAGATGAAGAAGATGATCATGAACATGATTCAATTAGAGTAGATATTTATATCAAAGAATCTAACAACAATGAAGAATAAGAAGCAAAAGTGGACATGGAGAGAGAATTGATTGGTGCATTAAGTGATCTTAGAAAAATAAAGAAGAAAAATGATATGCTTGAATAAGAATTTTCCCTCCTAAGACTTCAAGTAGAGGAGGTAAAAAGAGAGAAAAAATATTGATGAACCAAAAGTTGCTCAAAAGAAAAAAGAACTTGACACAAATCCATCTGAAATAACAAACTCAACGCATGGCAGAAGGAGAAATTGAAAGATGTTGAAAATAAGAATCATGTCATTAATGAAAAGGAACAAGAAATTGCTTGCTTCAAGTTGAAGACAAAAGAAGAATTTGATGCTCCATGCAATGAAGGCACAAGTTTCAAACATCCACAGAGCAAAGTTGAAGAGAAGCCTCAAAGAAAAATCCTTCAAAATCCAAATTGAAGTGAAAGAAAAAGGAAGATTGAAAGTGTTGGTCTTCCAAGAAGTTATGCTAAGGTAATCAAGGACAAGGATCAACAAAGAACTAAACCGCCTCCAAGAAAGAATTTCTTCAGAAGATCATCAAGGCAAGACATCTCATCTAGGTAAACTCATATTTTATGGGTATTATTTTTCATGTTCAACTTTTAGACATAATTCTAAGGATTTAAAATCTTATGATGGGGGTGATTATCAAGTTCATTATCAAAACCGTAGAAGAAATTTTTCAAGAACACAAGACAGGTGTTAAAATGAACCCATCAGCAACATATACATATGAGTTTATCCATCATTCAAGTATCATGTGGAATGCTTCAAATGTCATAACTATGGACATATAGCTTGTGATTGTAGAAGCATGATGAATTCTTCCATAAGGGAAAACGTTGATATCAGGTACAAGGTTTTGAGAAGAAAACAAAACAAGAAGAATAGGTGAATGAAGAAATCTTAGAGGCCATGCTCACATGGTTTGTAAAGTAGCAAGGCCACAATGAATTCACATATGGAAAGGAAGATATCAAGATTCATAATGATGATCCTATAGCAAAGCATATTCATAAATCATTATAAACAATTCGGCTTGGAGACTCCCACTCCTATGAGCCTTCAAGAGGTGGATTCTAAGTAGTAGTGACTAAAAATTTGATCTTCGAACAACTTGATTTGAAATGGAAAACTCAATGTGTTTTGAAGGAAGACATGAAGAAGTCGTTGAAAGAGTAATAAGCATTATAGGTAGTTTAGTCGGCATTGTGTATAGTTGAGAATTATATTTGAAAAAGCAAATTCATGGACTGCTTTGTGGCACTTCAAGATTGAGAATAGGAATAATTGTAGAAGCGAATTGATAGGTGAAAACAAAATGGAAATCTAGGAGAGGCACAAAACAAAAGGGTGAGATAAATTGGCATGCGAAGAAATAAAAATTGCAAAAAGATAGAGGGAGATACTTCATCAGGGGGATTTACCCTTTCCATTGATGTCAAAGGGGGAGAAAGTTTAGGAGAGGAATATCAGAAGAATGGAGATAGAGGGAGTATGAGTGTTTCCATGAATGACAAAGGGGGAGATTGTTGAAAGGCTTTGTCATTGACATCAAAGTTAATTATTGGTGAGCAGAATGAAGAGCACATCCTCTTTAAGGAAGAAATGAAGAATAGAAGGAAAGTCTTGAAATGAAGGCTTTGACTTGAAAACTTTTAACATATGTCAATGGATTATAATAATTAGAAGTACCAATGGACAAGAAGCCCTTAAAGAGAAGGAATCCAAAATTCTTAGAAGCCCCAATATTGTGATCATGATGCCCCACATTCATTGAGGTAAATGAATAGGAAGAACAATGAATTTGCAAGCATGCCAAGTCCATCATCATCGGATTGTACTCATCATTCCATTTCCAATGGTGCCCCACATTCATTGAGGTAAATGAATAGGAAGAACAATGAATTTGCAAGCATGCCAAGTCCATCATCATCGGATTGTACTCATCATTCCATTTCCAATGGTAGGTGGTACACCACATGATTCCTCATGATTGAGGAGATATGTTATCTCAAAGTTGAAGCCCCAAATTTTGGTCATGGTGCCCCAAACGAATGATGTCTTGGACCAAATTGTTGGCATATAAAATTAAATGAAAATATATTGGGTTTTGATCAATTATGTAGGGAATTTTAGGATAGGTCAACCCTCCTTTCAGTCCCCTTGAAAGTGTATAAATAGGGCACACGTATGCCCTCCAAATGAATTCATTCAACTCTTGATTATTCCTTTGATTAACTCTAAAATTATGAGGCTAAATATTTTACTGAAGATTTGTAACAAAGGTCGAGTTCTTAAGAGTGTTTGGTTTTATTTTTTTATCCTTTTCTGTGTTGTGATTCACTTGATAGGCATAGTTCTTTAAGGACCATTAAAGTCATGTTCTAAGGCAAAGAAAAGGGATGAGTTTAAGCAAGAAATTGTATGAAATTAGGGTCGAATTTATCCCTATATTAGATTGTAGGGTAGGTTGCAAACAAAGGTATGTTAGGAGCTAAATTTCTAGCTTATGTAGGCCATAGGACAAGGATCGAATTTCCTTATGGAAGCTGCAAAAAGGGCCACATTTAGGCTTGTTTGAGGCCACAGAAAAGGGGCTACACTATGGTTTGTTGTATGGCCACAATGCCCTTGTGATAGCCACGGGAAGATGCCAATTATAGGCCTATTTTGGTAGCACAAAGAAGGTCTCCTTAGGGTGAAAAAGAGGGACTATTCAGGCCTTTCTTTTATCGTTGAAAGGTTTCATTAGTTCATGTTTGAGGAATACCAAGGGATGTGTTTTGTGTCATGTCTAACAGCAAAATGAGACCCCTTTTAAGGTATGTTCAAGTAGCAACTTGAAGATTTGATTAGGGCTTTGGTTAACCCTCAGTCAAGGGCTAACAAGACCTGATTTATGGTTGAGTTGAATACAGTAATATTATTACATAGGTGTTTTGTGGTTGAGTACTAAAGAGATAAGAGCTTGTTTATTATTCTCCTTTGGAATTTGTAAATTGTTGTGGTTGTTGTAGGTCCATAATTGTTGCAACTTAGATGCATTGGCCTGTGGAAAAAAAACTAAATTGATTGATGATGGTATTTAGTTGTTGCAAAGAATTTATATTACTAATGTATTGCTAGTTCACTCTTATATATGGTATTGTTGTAGAGTGAAATGGTATTGATTCATACACTACTATGTTGGGTATGTATGGAAAGCTTGTGCTTTGTACAATGCTAAGTAGAGTTGTTGATTCGGAATTGGTTATATGATGATGAGTTGCCACTAAAAAGACAAAATCCTCTTGATGACTAAGCAACCTGACAAGGTTATGTTTCTAGAAGTTATTATCCGTTGAGAGAGTAATTGAGGTTTGATTGTCTTGCTAGGTGTTGATTACTCAGACTTGTTGTTGATAACAAAGATGCCATGAAAATAGCCTCGTATATTTTGTTGCTAATGGTAAGGTTTTGAAAGTGAAATGTGTTAAGAAGAGTTATTGAGCTAGAGATTGTGTAATAGAGAGAGAAATGGCTTGGTGTTTTTGTGATATTGTGTTTCCCAAGGCACCAATTGAGATAGCTTAAGGTTGGGCATAAGACAGACCTATGACACATCAGATTGTGCAGGTGGGAACTAACTAGCAGTGACATGATTTTGCTTCTATGAAAAGGGCAGTGTTGAGGAGATCTAACTCATTGGAGATGATGGTGGAATTGACAACAGTATTGTGATAGTATTATGGAAGTTGGACAGAATCAGAGGCAGTGCAACAAGGTTATTGACAACAGCGGTTGGACAATGATTAGAGCAGTCAATGCAATCGTTGATCAGTGTGACTAGCATGATCTATTTTATTCTTTTATCTTCTATCTTCAGGGTGGTAGGGTGGTGCAAGGCAGAGATTGAAGTCTCCATCAGACTGGAGCCTGATAACACATCAGGGTGGCAGGGTGGTGCTAGGGCAACACATTGATGCTAACAAGGTGTTGGATCATCCTTCTAGTTGGAGATGGTAAACCCAGGGTGTCAACACATCCTTTCAGTTGGAGCTGATAAAACAGGGGGTTGGAGCCTCCTTCCAGTCCTTGTTGGATAATATTGGAAGATGGAGCTTCTTGTTGATGTAATCTTTAAGACATATTAAAAGTGTTCCATGTTTTTCTCTCGTTTTAGTTTCTACATAAAAATATATTATGTACTATGTGAGATGTTGTGCATTGTTGAATAGTAATCAATTGTTAATGCTTAAATTCCAATAAGTATAGAGGGATTTCTCACATAGTTCATTTTTTTTTTTTAAATTGAAAATTGAATTAATGGAATTTTTCTTTTCCTTTTTTAATTTTAGTTGAGTAGAAGATTTAGCAACTAGGTGGGTCTCATACTCACATGACATGGGGTCTATTCTCATCTCTACCATTGTAACCTCTAGTTGATGGTTGGGTAGGTGGGATACCCATGGGGTTTCAAACAATTAATCATTACGCAAGGAGTGCCTTAATAGTGAACCATTCACTGATTGTTCTACACCTTGTGGGCTCAGAAATTGAAGGACATGGGGGTGGGATTTATTCCGCTTATGTATGTGCCAGTCATGAGACCATTTAATATAATATCTCTTGGTGAAACCGCATGTTCGACAACTACATCAAGGTTCCCCCATGGCTTTAGGTGAGGCCCTCATTGAAATTGAAGCTTCCCAACTATGAAAAAATACTCACTTTTCATCATTAGATCCAACTCCTTTGGGTCTAAAAGATGGAATTAAAGAGCAAGAACTAAGTATTATTTTCTAGTAAGAGTAAAGGAGTTTACACCTGAAACTACACACACACACACTCCTTGTCATTAGATGTGTATTTTATTATAATAATTAATGATTTAAAATTCTTATTTCATTTAATGTGTCTATATTATGAATTTAAGTAATGTTAATTTAATTTTTTTAATGACTTAAAAGTAGCGATGATATGAAATAATATATTTTAACTATTTCAAGGAAGTTTATCATATCTCAAGATAATATTAGCAAGATTTTCCTAAAGTTGAGATTTATATTTGATTAATAGTTCTCAAATAGAAAGATGGCACATAATCATACTTAACTATTATAGATACAATTCAACAATTATAGTTGACCCATTTTTTTGAAATTGTATTGATTTTTGAATTTGCAACTCATCAATTGTAAGTTTTCTTATGACACCCATTTTAGACCCCAGATTTACTCTATTGTAAGATCCATGTCTATATTTATGCCCCTAGTTGTAGGATGACAAAAAATCATATAGGAACTTTTAATCCTCTGGAGATTGAACAAATATTCAAAACATATTATTGGTAAGATATTTAATCTGATTTTGTATCTCTAAGAAAAGAGAGAGGTAAATTACATTAGATATAACTTTAGATCAATTGTGAAAGAAATAATATTAGGATGGTCCCTTGTGGACATCAAATCCAAAAACTAAAAATTCACTTAGAATAACAAGAAACTATGGTCGGATCATATCATTGAAAGATCATATAGATTATTTCTCCTTGAAATCTCTTTTTCCATAGAAAGAATGAAAATCTAGGTGGCTATGATTCCTTCTTCAATTCCCAACCACGGGCCACTCATGTTAATAGTATAAAATGCATAATATCAATGGCTAATCCCATTCAAATTCAACGTGCTTAGGTTCTAAAAGTATTTTGTCCTAAACATCATAAAACCAATCATGTTTCTCAAAGTCGTGGCTTTCCCTCTTTTCTATGGGAGTGGAAAATTAAAATCCTAGAGACAAGTCTACAAAATGGGCAAGGACCAACTCTATAAATGATGTTAAGGAAAGGGAAAATTGGGGGAAAAATGGAGGAAATTCAATCTATGTTGTAGTTGGATATGTAATGGAACCACTAACATTAAAGGAGAGAAATTAATTCAAAAATTCTCAAATCTTGAAAACATTTAAAATGTATGTGTCTAAGTCTAGGAGCTCTTGATTGAAGATGTCAGACAAAAAAACCAAATTATTTCACATGCAAGGAAATATAAAAAGAATAAAAATTGCATCCATGAAATCACCCTTCCTAACGCTAACAAGGCAAACAACTTCTTGGAAATTTTGGAGGCTACCCACTCCCACATCATCTATATTTACACAAAAGGCCCTCATGTGAGTACTAGTGCTTGAGAAGACATGATATCCAACCTCCCTGAGCTAATATTAGCGAAATAATACACTCCCCTCATGAAGAATATGTTTTTACAATGAAATAATTGTATCTCCTTAAACCATGGACCTAAATAAGGAATTTGGACTAGATGGATTCCCCATCAACTTTTACAAATAAGTTCAATGTGTAGTTAAGAGATACTTGCATCACCTATTGAAACACTCAAGGAAAAAATGCAAGTGAAACAAGAGATCAACCCCACCTTTTTAGCCTTAATTCTTAAGGGAAAAATATTACAAGCTTTGATGCGTTTAGTCTTACCACTCTATGACGTCTCAAATCAAATCCTCTCCAAAAGAAATCCAATATATTCAATGAACTCTTGGGGATTTTGAGTTCAAATAAAAAGGGAGGTTTTGTGAAGGGAAGTTGATATGTGAAAATGTCTTCATAATTCAGGAAGTTGCCCGCATTGGCCAACCATGGTTGGAAAAAGGGATGGTCACTAAACTAGACATGTCTATCACTTTTAATAGAATGAGGAAAAAGTTTATATTCTTAGTGATGTGGAAATTTCAACTCTATTGCAGCAACTGGAAATTATTCTTCTAACTGTAAATTTAATTTTGCCATTGGAGAAATTTTGAGGTCAAAAATGGGCCTCAAAACAAAAATGTACAACCAAAATCAATTTTATAAGAACCAATAGGATTCAAGTTGATGATGTCAACGATGGGGGATGATTCACCATTTTTGGAGAAAAAACTAAGAAGATTAAAAAATATTAAAATATTAAAGCTAATTTTTGAACTTATCTTCATACGTCTTTACTCAAATTTCAAGTGGGAGAACTTTTTCAATGTGTAATTTAATTCCTCAACCAAGGGGTATCCATGTTGCATACTTTCGATGGACCTTGCTACAAGAAAAATGAGAAATACATGAAAAACTTGATTGCAATCACATTTTTTCATGTATTTCTCATGTTTCGTGTAACAAGGTCCATCGAAAGTATGCAACATGGGTACTCCTTGGACGAGAAATTAAATTATGCATCCGAAAAATACTCCTGCGCGAAATTTGAGTAAAATCGTATGGAGATAAGCCAAAAATACGAGTTGAAAAAAATTCCCTCTAAAATTTGATGATGTAATGTAAGCTTATTTTATTATTTCCACTATTATTTTATAATATTCCTTAAGAGGCCAATTTTAGACCTCAAAATTTCTCTATTGAGTTTATTTGCTACAGCAAACAACGAATAAAATCACAACTGCAATTTTCACCATAAAAGCGTTGCAGAGAATATAATGCTAGACACTGAGAAATGCTAGTGCACACATAAAAATCCTGACACCGTTATTTTGGATGATCGTCCCTCGAAAACCCCAATGTGGGAAAATCAGTGTAGCGGATGAGGGTTTTATTATTATTATTATTGTTATTATTATTATTATTATTATTATTATTATGCAACAATAAATATGAGTACAATAATTTAGATGTCAAACTGGCAATCCAATCTGAGAGAATCATTGGCAAAATTCTTGTGAATAAATTTCCTCACCCCACGCCAGAAATCAACTCCGGAAACTAGATCTATTGGTCATCCTGTCAGCCCCTACATCAACTTCTGTGCAGGCCCTTCTACTCTACCTCTGGAAATTGTGATTGTTGTTGTTTTTGTATCTACATCTAGAGATGATTTGCTAGACCTTCTGGACTGATTGTCAGCCATCTGCAATTGAATCAAACCCTCCTCTGGCTAATTTAATCAAATTACCTATGTGTGTTGCCTGTGTAGTCCCTGCACAATCTCTCTATGGGAAAATTTGCACTCCCTCAAATTGACTCTTCTAGCACTAGAAACCTCCACCGACATACTGACTCACTCCTCTGCCACCTACTACTCTATCTTTAACTCAATCTCGCCTATTGAATCACCTGCACTGGAAAATAGAACTGTCAAGATCATTAAGTATCTGCACTATTGTGTTCTCCATCTACTCGTCGACCTCTTCTTATAATCTCCAGTTGAGACTTCAACTGCCACAATTAAATGTTAGTCAATGGTTGAGATCATCTCCAAGTCGATCTGTGTGAGTTTCTAGGGTATTTTCGCCTTTCTCAATTAATTACTATTAATTAACCTGTTTTCCTAAGTTAGGAAAAATTTAAATTATGGTTAATTGATTTAATTTATCCATTTCTAAGTGGAATTTCCATAAATTATTTATGGGTTTTGGAGTTTTCTTGTGTTTTAGCCTCTCGGCAAAATTTGAGATCAAAACACCACTTGAAGCTATAAAAACTAACACTCCCTCTTGTTGTTAAATCTAGGGCATGGATAGTTAAAAGATTTCTCTGCTTGATAATTGATTGTAATATACTTTTACTTCTTAGCTTATGATATTTTATTTGTTGTGTTATTATTGTGTTATTTTCATCAAGACAATTACCAATATTCACAATAAAAGACAAGTAACACAGTATGTAGGCTTGTCAGCCAGGGCCAAAACCTCTCACCCCTTGAGAAAAAAACCTGATCAAAATTCTTCTTCTATATCTTCAATTAACGAGTATCAATACCATGACACAGACTCTTGACTCTAGTATCCTCTAAAGAACCTTGTCGCTATCCTTGATTCTCTACCTCTTCTATTTCTTAATCTTGAACTACTCTCCTTTGCTCCTTCTAGAGAAACTCGGTCTATATTCTTCACATTGCTCCTTCTTGACTTCCTCTATAGAATCTCGGTCTCTAGGATTCCACTGGTCTCCTCTAGAGAAACCCGGTCTCTAGATATCGTTCACCCAGAAGAATCCTTCACTTGTTACCCTAGAAAAAACCCTCCTTCCAAAAGAAACTTTTATTTCATTGATCCCAAAAGAATCTCTCCTTCACACTACCCAGAAGAATCTCTCCTTCGTACTACCTAGAAGAAACCTCCTTCACACTACCCAAAATAAACCTCCTTCGTATTGCCCAAAAGAAACCTCCTTCATATTTCCTAGAAGAAACTTCTCTTATCCCTTTTCGCACTTCACTTGATACCTTCTTCTTCGCACTTCTTCAATTGATTCTTGTCGAGTTTCTTGAATTCAATGGAGGCCGAATGTGGCTATATATACACCTCCACACATTTCCTTGAGGCTGACATGATCCCTAGAGGTTAGGTCGACTTCTTCCACTATGTTCTTCCATCATTTATAGGTTGACTTGAAGAGGATAAGTGACAAGTTCTTGGAGGATACTTTACATAGACAATATTGACCTTTTACAAAGTGTAACATGACTTCATTACATGACAATGACTCTATCATTTTATGACTAGATGACAAATAATTCCTAAAGGCTCTCAATGGGAGTCTTGACTCAAAAACAAAATTCGTTGCTTATGAAATCCATGAAGCAAGTCAATATAATAAATTTATTATTCTTTACATCACATTCCATAAAATCATAATTACATGTCACAATGAATACCAAACCTAGTTACACTTTTCAACACCTCTTAGCAAGGAAGGTGTTCTCTAGCGTTTCACTGCTACAACACCATGTCTCTGCCTCATCCTCCATACACATTATTGATGTCTAACAACTGTAGTTTCCTACCATTTTCCACCAACCACTATGCTAACTTTAATTCATCTGCTACTGGTTATAGTTGAACCATGTTGCATCTATGCTATTGTTGACACTGCATTGTACAACCTATATTGCTACCATTTTTGCATCTGTACTGCAACATAACTAACACTCCCTCTAATTGTTGTTGTTTCTACTATAACTATTACAATTGAGAAGTATCCAAAATATTGAACCAACTATGTCTTTGTGTTACAATTGTCTCCTGAGTCTCTGACTGCTACTAGCCTCTACGCTATCCACTGTGATATTTGTGTTGTTGTTGATTATGCATTATGCCTCCTCCACTATTATCAACATTGTTGTGTGCTCCTCGACATCTAACTGCAACTAGTCTATAGCTATCACTCTGGAACTGGCTATCATGTGGGCCCATGTAGCGAGGGAAATGATACATGTGAGGAGTAAACTACAACTATTTCTCCTCTCTCCTGGAAGTATAGTTGGCACATACAAAGTGAATTGGTCCTCCAATTTCGAAGATAGTTGATATATCTCTACAGATGTTGTCACCCGATCTTGTTTCTCCTTCTTATCCTTCTTCCTCTGATGACATTGAGTATTGTACTGGCCAAACTTGCCACACCTAAAGCGCTTGATCTTAGACAGGTCTTGATCAGGTGCTCAAAAAATAGCTCAAAATACAAAGTTGTCGGATTGGTGTGGAGCCTGAACAACCGTGTAGTTCTCGTCATCCTGAATCTGGCGTAACTTGTTTCATGCGGAACGAACTCTGTATGACTCCAACAACGAGTTTTGTTCACTTTATCAAACAGGCGAATTTTTCAAAAAAATTGACAGCCCATCAGCAGTCTGTACTGTTGACGTGGCACTGACTGGGTAGGGTTTGTGGTCATTGACTTGGTCAATGGGCTCCTAGGCGAATCACAGAATGAAAAGTGGCTTATTTTCATTAGTCAAAATTATGTGTTTTTTATTGGTTGGAATGGTGGCAAACCACGGGCTGACATGTGGCCCAGCTAGAGGCTGCCACATGGCAGCCCAGGAGGCCACCAAAATTTTGTTCATAGTGCGGGCGGAGGCAGCAGGGGTCGAACCCATGACCACCCAACACAACAACATAGCCAATTACCAATACACCATGACGGAAGTTCATAACTACATATGGTTGTGCGTTATATTTAAATATATGTTGGTGTGTTGTTTGGGGAATGGGCTAGCCTGTGTGGGGGCCAGCCCTTGGATACACCACCGCACACAACCACCCACAGAGGAGGAGTGGGGACTAGCCCTTGGATACACCACCACACACGACCACCCGTGGGGGAGGAGTGGGGGCCCGGCCAGCGGGGGCAGGCCGTTGGCGTAGCCTCGGGCACGTGGCCCCCCACGTATCCATAATTTTCGGACTTAAGGTTGTAGAGGAAAAATTAATGCTCCCACAATTTGCGTCGGAACTTGGCCAAACGGCGCTCCATTAACTTGTTTTAGGGCAAAATTGTAGGATGGTGCCGAATTATGTGGAATTTGCAGTGCGATTAGTAGAAGATTGGGAAATGTCATAACTTCTTCAGTTTTTAACCAAATGAGGAGCCTAAAGAGGCTACACATGCATTTTTGGGCACTCAGGATCCATTGGAACAGGTTTCATAGCATTCTGAGTATTGTAAAATGGTGTATTCTCATTTTTTAGCATAATAGAGAGGGCTAAGCCATTGGAAGTTGGACCAAGGAGACGTAGCCCAGGAGGGTTGAACTCCTTCATCATGTGTTTTTGTGATATTGTTAATGGTGATGTTAATGTCCATTATATTTTGTTGTTCACTCATTTGTTTATGTAAATTTGCACATAATAATTACATAAAAAAAACACTCGAAAACCCATGTTTAAACTTGCAAACAACCTCATGAATCCTCAATCATATTTAATATAATCTGAAAAGGAATTTTAGCACAACAGAACTAAATTTCTTAATCAAATTAGGTCCCTCTTCTTCTTCTTCTCTCCCTACAATCCTTGTCCCTGACTTGGATAGTTTTCTTTCCCTTTCAAAGCAATGGCTACATTTTCTTCCTCCTTCACACAGTTTGACCCTTTGTTGCTACTGCCACTAATGGAGTTCTTTACTAGAGTTCGCCCCATATCCTCTTGTGTGAGACCTGTCCACATCTAGTCCCACCCAGGTAACTGATCTCGTCCCAAAAATACCTAGATGAAGTTCTCTCATTCCTTGATGACACTATTAAGGACCAAGCGCATAAGTTTTGCAGTTGGTGGTGACTCTCCTATGAATGTAATCTCATCCTGGATTTCAAGAATTTTGGTTAGAAAGGGGTTGATGCCTTCACTCTTCTGCATATGAACATTCCTTAGCTTTTCCTTTAGGAACGTCTTCTGATGCTCGGAAGGATTCTAATATAGTGAGGCAATAGCATCCCACGTTTCTTTGGTCGTATTTTTGGCCACAAAATGTGAGACTATATGATCTTGAACTCCATCGAGAATCAACCACTTTTCCCTGGCCATCTCCTTATTGTAATTCGCTAGCTGCTCAACATCTATAGGTACGGCTACAACACTTTCTACATACATATTAGACCATATTCATCTAGCAGGAATTTCATCTTGGCCTTCCAGATACAATAGTTCAATGCACCCTCTAACTTGTCCTAGTCTAGGAGTCCTGCTGAAGCCATTACTACAAAAAACTCAACCTAGAACGAAAATCTCCTTCTTTCACCTGCTAGGATGCTAGCATTGCTATTCGCACTCCTTCCTAGAGTGATAAAATTCACCTGCTAAAACTGCCCACTGAAACTGGAAATTTTGGATTTATGAAACTATAAACTCTCTAAGAGAAACTCCCTTTCTGTGTGCAATTTATCTTCCACTCGGAATTGATTTTACTACTGCAAACTACTGACCTACTGCTCCCAGAAAAGAAATTTTCTCTGCAAAAATACTATGTTGTTATCCTTCACTTGTTGGAATCACTTTCTCATGCATATTGATCTTTCCTGCCACCTGCAACTAGAAATCGACCCCTATCAAGCAATTTGCATTTCTTGGCTAGGCATTGCGCAACCCTTGGGAAATTTGTGTTGTAGCTCCCTCTAAGCCAAGCAATTCTCTCTCTTCATCTCTAAGACTCTTATCCTTCAACCTTGCTCTAATACCATGTGAAAATTTCAACTCTATTGCAGCAACTAGAAACTATTCTTCTAACTATAAATTTAATTATGTAGTTTGTTTACCACGACAAACAATGAATAAAATCACAACTGCAATTTTCACTATAAAAACGTTTCAGAAAATAAAATGATGGAAACTGTTAGTGTCAGTCTTTACAGCCTTCCTCCAGTGATCAAATATGCTCTTACAAAGTGATTTTAGAGTGTCAAGGTCAAATTTTGTCATTTCAAAGAGTTTTCAAGCAAAATTTGGTCACTAGGCATTAGGTCTAGGGTTTGCTTTCACTCCTTCTAAAGTTGTCCAAATGGCGGGCTATGTCATCATTCAGTTGAGTCTATTATCATTCATAGGGTTTTCATTATCATGTCAGTGTCTAATGAGTCATTTTACGTCTTGTTCATGCTTCAGTTGTGCCTTGGCAAGTTCATTTCCCTCTCCTAGGGTTTTGAAACCAATTT
>APFE030331004.1:158699-184842 GCA_000404065.3 Pinus taeda | reverse complement strand
TTCTATTTGGACAGATGAAGTGATAAAGTTTGAAATCATGCTTTGACATGCTCAGCTTTTTAGTTTGTTCAAAATTTATGTTTTCTATTGTTTAGAGAGGACTCAAATGGTTGTTTGCCCTCTTTAGCTCCTTCTCTATCATCCCTGATCATCCATCTCAGATTAAGGCATCAGCGCTCACTCCTACCTTGCCCCAAGGATCCCCCTACAAAAACTGTGCTCAATCCCCGCACCCTGAATTGCACTCCCTCCAATTGCCACCAAAAAACCAAAAATTTTTAAATCAACTCCCCTTATCAATTTACTAGCCTAAAATCTTTATTCCTAATTGGTGAGCTTATCATATTGAAAGATCTACCGAATCTGACCCGAGAGAGCCTTCTCATACCTCGTAGGGCTAGCTACGAGGTGAAATGGTTTGATGTAGCCTTGAGAGTTTGTCTATCTCAGCCTAGGTGAATTCCAAGCGCTAACAGAAACTAAGAAATGCTAACACACACACAAAATTTGACACCGTTATTTTGGATAATCATCCTTGACAAAACCCATTGTGGGAAAATAGGTGCAACAAATGAGGGTTTTATTATTATTAAGCAGTAGTAAATTTGAGTATAATAATTTGGATGCCAAACTGGCAAACCAATCTAAGAGAATCACTATAAAAATACTCGTGATGAATTTTCCTCACCCCAAGACAAAAATGAACTCCTGAAACTAGCTCTACAGGTCATCATCTCAACCCCTGTGTCAACTTTTATGTAAGCCTTGCCAAACCCTTATGCTCTGCCTCTAGAAATTGATATTGTTGTTGGTGCTACTATCTCTACCTTTAAAGATGATTCGCTAGACCTTCTGGACTAATTCTCGACCTTCTTCCACTAAATCGAACCCTCCTCTGGCTAGATCAAACTGCCTCTGCATGTTTCATGTGCAGTCTCTCTGTGGGAAAATTCGCACTCCCTCAAACTAACTCTTCCGACACCAGAAACCTCCACCGGAATATTTCCTCACTCCTTTTCCACTTTTTACTCTATCTCTGACTCGATCTCTCCTACTAAATCACTTGTATTGGAAAATCGAACTGTCCAGATCACTGAATATATGCATTGGTGTGTTCTCCATCTACCCATAGACCTCTTCTTATAATCTCTAGTTGAGACTTCAATAACCACGATTAAAACTTAATCGATGGTTAAGATCATCTTCAAGTCGATCCATGTGAATTTCTAGAGAATTCTCATCTTTCTCAATTAAATATTATTAATTAAACAATTTTTCTAAGTTAGAATTCGAAAAAATTTAAATGATGGTCAATTAATTTAATTGAGCTATATCTAGGTGGAATTTCCATAAATGATTTCTAGGTTTTGGAGTTCTCTTGTGTTTTAGCCTCTCCACAAAGTTTGAGACTAGAACACCATCTGATGCTATAAAAACTAACAAGTGATGGAGAGATTTGAATTGTCAAAAGCGTTTATCAATTGATAATATCTTGTATCGAAACCTCGTAAATATCTCCCTTGTTAATGATAGGTCACCCACATTTTTAAAAGCTTTAAGGAAAATCAAAAAGAGCTAACCCATCTCCTACTTTGTATATATTAAAATAGCATAAATATTATATGAGGGATTAGAGAGAGCTAATCTAGAAAAGGGACTCCAAAAATAAGAATAATTAAGAATGAAGCAATTATTCCTGATTTGTTAGCAATATTATGCTACTAGGCATCACTCACAAATGTATTCAAATTAAAAATAATTATATCTTTTTACCTTACAATTCTCAATTTCACTTAAATATCATGAAAATTATGAGTGGGTGTTAGTTATATGTATAAAAAGGATATCTTCATGGGGGACCCATGACTCAATCTTCATGGGAAACTTAGATTGAAGTCCTCCTTCCTAATCTACCTTTTCTCTGGTTCTCGTTGCTATGTTAAAAGAAATTAACTTTAAAAATGTGAAAATGAAGCAAAGCAAATAAGATGGAAAAATATCTTTTCTTTTATAAACCGAGATCCCATTATGATGTATATGATCTTGGTAGCAAAAATATTTTGGAGACTAATCTATGAGGAACCAATCTCGTGGGAGAAATTCTACATGTAGAAATACTTTGAGGGAGAGAATATAGGAGAATATTTGGTGTAGAAATATTTTGAGGAAGAAAATATAGGAGATTATTAGGTAAAACTTTTCCTTAAGTAAATGGTTTATCAACATTAAAACTAATTATGAACTTAAATGGAAAATTATGAACTTAAATGGAAATTATTGAAAAGGACTTTTCTATTTTACTAGAAATGGAGAGGATATCTTTATCTAAGATTATAGTATTTTAGGAAGTCTATAGTATGTGTGAGTCATACATTAATTATTTTTATAATTAATAGTAAATATAGATTAAATAGTTGTATAATATCAATAAACATCAATTTATAATAAACATCAAAACAATTACTTCATCATACATATGAAGTTGCTAAAAATAAAAAATAAAATCATAAGAACTAACTAAATTATAAAATTATTATTATTATTAAAAACAATTAATATAAGTTAAACATATATACATTAAAAAAAAAACATGCAACAAGATTCTTAACCATGGATGTTCACCATTACTTTATAATGGAGATTCTTAATTTGCAAATAGGTTTTGTTACAGTACTATGGGTCAATACCATAACTCGTGAATATCACATGCTTAAAAAAACCATAATTAATTTCATATGGCACGTGTTTAGATGACATTTTTTTAATTAATGAATTAAATTTAAAGGGCAAAAAAACATAACTACTTTGGAAATAAATCTCAGCCTTTACTTTGTGTATACTACAAAGAATATTCTAAAATATTTTATGGAAGTTAAACCCCTACCATCTGCCTAATCATTTTTCATAATTAAATTAAAATTGTAGAAGCTTTATTCCAAAACAAACATGCTTATTGGCATAATAATAATTTAGAATAAAATTATAATTTAATTAGTTTTATGATTTTTTTCATTTTAAAAAATATAAAATGTATCATGAATTCAATATTTTCATACTTATTAGTAGTTACCAACCATATAATTGTAATTTTTTTAAAAGGAAAAGCGTACCTGATATTTTTGAAATAGAAATAAGAAAGTGCAATCTCTTGGTTGCACTTGATTTCTTAACAAACATATATCTTAGAATCCAAAATAAGCTTGGGTCATACAAAAAGAAGAAAGACTAATTTGTCACTTGGAAAAGAAAGATGAAAGAGATTAAAGGAAAACACTGGTGATAAAAATACCATAGTGGAACTTTGAACATGTACAAATGCCAATATCCAAAAGTAAAGCTCCCTCTCAAAGTGTGTCTTCTAGAACATTATGCTCCATGTAATAGTGAAGAATTTGAAGATCATCAAACTGTGGTTGTAATTGTCAGATTTTCTTTTTCTATGATTCCAACTAAAGAATTCTAAGATCCTTCTTTCCATCAAAGCTAATGTCGAAACATAAGCAAGAGTCGAGATGTCATTTTCCATGATTCCAACTAAAGGATTATAAGATCCAGATTTCCATCAAAGTTAACCTCGAAGCATAAGCAAGAGCCGAAATGTCTTGTATACGGAAGGAGTAAAAACTCCTTGGGCCACCTACTTTTTGAGTCTAATCGATACAGACTAGCACATGCCTCTAGAGACTTAACTCTAGGTAGATGGGATGATAAGCCACAATCCCAACTAGCACATGCCTTCAGATGAGATGGTAAGCCACAATCCCAACCGCTAGAGCTAAAAATTAAATAGAATAAAACCTATTAAAAAAAAGCTCCACCCCTTTCTAAATTACAAGTTCTATAGTTGGAAATGCCACAGGTAAAAGACTTAAGTGAATTGCGTCTAAGCTTGAAACATAACTATTCCTTTCCACTAAGAGTAAAACGAGCGCAAGAAATGACATGGCCTTGACTCCTAGGTTCCTCTCGGAATGTCCGGATAGGAATAAGTTCGCAACCCAAGATCCACTGAGAAGTCAACAAATTCAGGACGAAACCTTTTCGTCAAACACCGGGTTGTTGAAAAACGAGCATGAAAAACATGCTTGCAACACATCGTCTCAAAAGATCTCTTTTACGTAGATTTTCAGAAAGAGAGGTTTAGGAAACTTCCAGGAATGAAATTATACCCAAATGTCAAAACATTCAACGTTGCATTAAAACCTTGCTCTTTTGTATTAAGCCTCCAAAGCAAACTCGGAGCTGCTGAAGTGTCTGGTGGAATATTTCAATACAATAGTCATATATTTGCAATTTCACTAGTCTCTTGAAATAGCGTCAAACAATGAAGCAAGGCGCTGGCAGCTTTTAAGGGGATCCAACTTCAAAAAATTCTCACCCTAAACATCTCACCCTAGCTATAGGGGAGGATTCCTCAATTATCAGCAGACTCCGCTAATGAGCAAGACAACCCTTCCTCTCCTCCATTTGCCAAAATCATATCTCACACCAAATTAACTTGCCAATCCTTCATGAGTGTAAGGTTTACCAAGTTTGAAGAATATACAATTCTCTGGCAGACACTTGTGCAAACAGGGGAACCTCAACTTAAAATGAAGAACTTAATGTCTCATAAGCAAATGGACAAGACACAACTATGACTCCGGGTACCATAGAGGCACTTAAGGTGGGAAGAGCAACAAGTGGGTGATGAAATCGCCATGCTTGCAAAGTTCACTACGGGAGATCCAAAACCTCACAAGTTAGCAAAACAGGAGACCGTTATGTCAGTGACACAGAAGAGCCCAAAAAGCTGAAATCAAATACTAGTATTAGCTTAGCAACTTAGTGGTTCTTTCAACAATAGAATCGAACGAACGCATCAATCCCCTTCCTGAAAAAGAATCGCAACAGCAAGATGGAGGCGTTGAAGTCACTCGAGAGGACATATGTGATCTATTTGAGAAATGTGAGTTCATAGCACAGGGTCAACATGCAAAATTTCCCTTAGTTTTCTCTAGAATCGAACCCTACGCACTTCTACCACAAAAAGTTTTCCTTGTTTTTAAGTCTCGTAGCTTTGTGTACTTGAGTAAGAAAAGGAGCATGCGGTGATAAAACCACCATGCTTACAGAGTTCACTAATGGAGATTCAGAACCTCATAAATCAGCAAGGAAAAAAAACGGTCAAGAGAGACAAATAGAGGAGCCCGAAAAGCTGAAAGTAGACATTACCAGTAGTTCAATAACTTCAATAGTTCTTTAAGACCAAAACCAATTGAATACACCATTGCCCTTCATGACAAGAATTGCAACATCGAGTTGGATGCATTTAAGTCGCACATGAGGACATCTGTCGTCTATATGAGAGCGTTGAGGCAACACAGGCCAACGTGTAAATAATGAGGATGACTCAACATCCAATTCATTGGAAGAAACCAGCTAACAAGAGTATTTACAGCATGCCAAGGGTCCCTTCTTGTGATGTGGGGTGCATGGGAATACCTTAGTCTCTCATGTATCTTCTACCTTGTGGTTCATGATAAGGGGAGACTCTTTTTTATAGGTGGTTTGACTTGGTTCTAGAAGTGGTACATTTCTTGAAGTGTTGGTTCTAGAAGTGGTACATTTCTTGAAGTGTTGGTTGTTTTCAACATGGCACACTTGTTGGGAATATTGTTGTTTCAATAGGAGGTGGACTTGCCTTGGAGGATGAGTGCTAGGCACCTGGAGAAAAGGTGCTTGGCTCTAGGAGCACAAGAACTATTTGGCATACCTTAGGGTGAGTGTTGGGCACCAGGAGAAAAGGTGCTTGGCTCTAAGAGCACAAGAACTATTTGGCATACCTTAGGGTGAGTGCTTTGACTTGAGGGTGCTTGGGTTAAGGAAACTTACTTGGGGTTGGATTTGGACTTGAGATATGGTGAGAAGAAGTAATGATGCATTTGATGTTTGTCTTGGAGACCAAGGAGCCTTGTGATGAGGATCATTTGACACTTGGAGTCGATGGTTGGAGAGTGCATAACTTGAAGATTGATATCTCAATGTGTACATATTTGAGAGAGTATTTTCATGGAGGAATTATCTTGTGGATTAGATTAGGTTGTTTGTGGACTTATTCTACCTTTTCTACTGTTGACCTCCTCTGCTTATTCTACATAAGGGGAGAAGAGAGTCTTTGATTATGATAGAGTATTTATTAGATAAGTGTACCAAGTTGATGAATGTGTCTTACAGTTTGTGTAATTGTGTTGATGCAAAGGAGGAAGGCACTATGGTTTGTGAGGCAAAACCTAACATTGTTAAGGTTTGATGTACTTGTGAGATAAGGACCCAAGGATTTTGGCAAAAGAAACCTATAGGATATTTGGAGCACTTTGCTTGGAAAGCCCATGTGATGAAAGGTTGGTTTATGTCCTTGTGTGAAAAGGACTCAAGGTTTGTGACAAATAAACCTAGAGCAAACTTGGAGCACTTCGCTTGGAGAACTTGTATGATGCAATGTGGAGAACATGCAAATGGAAGACCAAAGGTGGATTTATTAGTGTTGATGCTTGTTCAACGTTTGGAGTGGAAAAGAGTAGTTTGGTGTGATGTCTTGCTAGGCTATGTTTGCTAGTTATGATTTGTTATAAATGACAAATGCCTCGGTAGAGTTTGGAAGCATTTGGAGTGTCATAGCTTGTGATAAGCTCGAAGGAGAAGTTGTATTTACTTGTGATAAGTTGATTGGTATGTACTTGTAACTTGTTGTATAAATGAAGCATACCTTGTCCAAACTTTATGTACTTGCAGCTCTTATTTTCATTGGATATTCTCTTAGTAATTGATTAATTTCTAGCATTATTTATGTATGTTGATTTAACATGAGAATGGACATATTTTGTTGAGTAATATGAAAAGTAAACAAAGGTTAAGATGGTAGATTTGTGACCATAAAAAAAATTGATGTTCATAAGTAATTTTCAAATCTATTATATGTTGGGGATTGTACCCTTGGGGCTCTAACTATTATCCCCTTGAAATACATTGTTTCAATGCTTAGTTTTTTTAGCTACCTTATGTATCTTGGTTGGATTTTCAAATTTGACCATAACACTAAAAGCTCATAGGAAATCCAAAGAAGCTCAAGCTTTGAAGTTTTTGAGTTTGTCTAAAGAAAAAAAATCATAAAATTTACAAATGGTATCAAAACTTATTTCAGTAAAATTGCACTCTTGGTAAAGAGGTAGTTGGATATTTCAGATTTTCTAGACCTAGGAGAGGTGTCTGGGCCATTATAAGATGTTTGATGTGAATCAGTAGAGAAATTGAGAAGAAGCACCTAAACCCTAGAAGGTTACTCTCCTTGATTTGTCATTAATTATTCTTAGAGGTGTGAGCTTCAAACTCACAATGATAACTATTCTCATCTTAGAGAGTGATAACTTGAAAGGTGCTTTTGATTTTACCCCTTGGAAGCACAAGGTGCAAATGTTATTTGAAGATGTTGAGCTTTGGGAGCATCATGACAAATAGATCATTACACTTACAAATTTGAAATTGTTAGTGGTTCACAATGAAAAGGAGGCAAAGATAAAATCATTCTTGATTCTATGAAAAGTTAGTTAATCACACACATTACATAAAAGAATACCAACAAAGAAATTTATGATGGTTTGATTCCATTATTCCAAAGCGTCAACATCTCTAGAAAGATACTCTTGAGAAACCATCTCTCAACAATTTGCATAAGGAGAAATTCACAGATTATCTTCTTGGAAAGGATCTAATAGTTGAGAGATCAATTGGCTGCCATATAGACGAAACTAGAGGATGCAATATCTATACGCATTGCTTTCAATAAGTTTGTTTCGTCCTGGAAAAAAAATAAATAAATAAAATTGCCTAAGGAGTTTGTTTGAAAAAATTTGCAATTAAGTGTATAGGAAGAGATAGTGCTTGAATCAAATTGATTCAGGAGCATTCAACTCAGCAAATTCATTACATTCTAGTTAACTTAGGGGGTCTTGTGTTTTCAAGGAAGTTGGATTCCTATGTATGTAATTATCAATGTTTTGAGTGATTGGAATAGGAATTAATTAGATATTGTGAGGATATTTGTAAATGCTCTCGAATGTAGGAGAACATGAGTGATGATGAGTGATTAGTGGGGACTAAGAGAGTCAGCCAGTCAGTCAGGGGTCAGAGAGCCAGTCATTTAGGCCTATGGGCAGGAAAGGAAAGACCACTGATATTGAAAATCAGGCCGAGAAAGAAATTCCTGTGTAATGGTTGTTTATTAATACAGATAACTCGATTATGGGTTTGTGTGATGTGTATTTGAATTATAAGTTGTGTGTGAACTTGAGTAATTTTGCGTAACGTAGGTTGCAGGTGTGCAGAATCAGAGAAGAAGTGCAGAGAGGAGTGTTATGGTTTTACACACAGACATTATTAGAGAAACCCTTAATGTTACAACGAAAGTGAAGGAAGTGTAAAGGTGCGGAGGAGTGAAATAACAGAGCGAAGATCGAGATCAGAACAAGTGAAGATTGTAAGACAAGAACAAATACACAAACAGAGAAGCGAGAAGACTATTACACGGTGAGATGCAGAAGAATGTAGTAGCGAAGCACAACCGTTGGATCAATCAGATCAATGAACGAGAGTGAGGGAGATAGATGGCTAGGATTAAGTTGCGCAGAATAAAGTCAAGAAATGAAGAGATCAGGTGAAGCCATGTGTTAATGGACGTGGGGTACTATTTGCAAGGGGTAAGCAGTTTCTTGCACGCCCTAAAGGTGGTAAGCGGTCTTTCTAAATTCTACACGATTACCTTTAGCGGCTGACACGTAGCACACAGTGGAAAGAGAAAACCACTTTTCTCGCGTGCTCTCACCCTGATATCGGTCGTGCACGATTCCACGCGAGATTGCGCGATAGTCGTTGGATCAAGAAAGATTGATCAATGGTGGAGATCATCCAAGCTAGTTGGCGATCTAGTGATGCGACAGCCATTGGATTGGGCGGAGCAGATCAATGGTAGAGATCGTCTAGGTTAGTTGATGATCAGGTGACGCAATAACCATCCGATCAAGGAACAAGATCGACGGCAGAGATTTAACGTGCTAAGGAGAGCATCAATGTATTTGCAAAAGGTTTGAAGAATGGCGGAAAGGTAAGGTTTAAGTGTGTTTATGAAATAGTTCGATTATACGGAAATTATAATAGAAATAAGCGGAGTTAAGGTATTATGGTTTAAGTTGAGTTTAACCAAAGTATAAAGACCAGGGTATGGTTGATAAGCGTCGGAGGTGAAAAATAACCCAAAGTCTAAACTTGGGATAGTTAGATGAAATATTTCCACTTAAAGAATTGAACTTTGATAAAGTGGGTTTTCATCAGATGTTATATTTCTGCTAATTAAACCTTGACTTGTGAAGGTTTTACTAAGTAAGGAATTTGGAATTCCTGGGACACATATAGATGACATGCAATTTTATTTTCATATTGTGGGTATTGCGGCTTAGGCTACATCATTGGGGTATATGTGGCTTAGGCTAGCGTCATTTGGTATCAGAGCAGAACAAGGAAATTCTATGTGTAAGAATTCTTTGAGAAAACTTAAAACAAAGTTATGTTTTGAAGATATGTATGCAGGCAAGAGGAGATCAGACGTTAAATCTGACAAACAGTAGGCACATAGAGATAAAGTGTAGCAGGATTTGCAGATGCAAAGGAAACAGAGAAAAATCCATTCAAAGTGTAGGTGAATGGTAAAACAAGATCATGCAGAGGTCTTGAAGGCAACGGCATAAGAAGGTGAGAAGATTGCAGCAACCTAGAGCCAAGAGTGCTCAATTGGTTCCAAAAAAGAGAGAACCAGAGAGATATCAAAAGACTGAGCTCAAAGGAGAGAAGCTTAGTGAGGCATTTGTAGCAAGAAGGAGACTTGTCACTGTAGAGGTTTTGTTACAGCTCACAAGAATATCATAAAGGCAATTCCACATAGAAGAATTGCTAAGGGATGAAGAAGTTGGTTTGAGTTTCTAAATGAAAGTAGAATGTGGCAGAACATTGAAGAATTCTAACAGAGGTTGGATAAAAAGGACAGTTGTGTTCTTAAAAGGGGAAGATGAGTTGAAGCCTAGGAGCAGAGAGAAGCGCTCAAAGAGGTTCGAGAGAATAGCGAACCAAGTGCTTGCCAAAAGACTAAGTACAGAGGAAAGCTTGGTGAGGTAAGTGGCAGCAGGGAGGACTTGTTGTTGCAGAGGATTTAATGCAGCTCATAGTAAGTGAGTGAGGAACTCATGAAAATAGAGAAGAAGATGATTATTGATAGTCATAACAGGGATAACATAGGTTTTGAGGAAAACTACAGCAGAAGAAAAATGGAGGATGCCAAGGAAAATGGTAAGAGATCAGTCAAGAGGAGCATGACAAGGAGATTGCAAAGTTAAAATAACAATGCAATGTATTAAGGATGATACTAGAGGAAAACCAAAGACAAGGTTGGGTCTTGAGGAAAAAGGCAGTGAAGTGGTCTAAGTTACAGAGAAGGTTACAACAGAGGCAAGAGAAGTGACTGGTAAAAGAACTCAGAGAAGATGAGTTGGAAATGGAAGTTTCCATTTGTGAAGCAGAATAGGGTGAAGTTCTGGTTAAAGATGAAGACTGGAGATTTGTGGAAGATCTTAGGAATTACTGTGAGAATTCAAAACAGCAAGGAGATATGATGACTAAAGCATCAAGTGATACCACAAGGTCTTATGTTTTTTAAGACTGGTAGTTTGTGTATGATTGCAGGTATTGCAGTAGAAAAGCAACTTTGTAAATATGTCTTCAGAATGGATGAAGATCTTGAAGTAAAAGGTGACAAAGAAAATTTCTCAAAGAGGAAGAATTTGATTGGTTACAGCAGAAAGAGTCTATGGATGAGTTACTTAATAAGAGAAGAAATTCATTTGAAGTCGTCATAGAGATGGAAGATCAGGAACTTATTCTGATGAAGAACGAAAGAATATTGTCTCAGAGATGTAATCTAATGAATTTGATTAATGTTATTGATGAAGAACAAATGTCGGAGAATATTAATGCAAATGATGGGACAAGGATAGCTCTTGAAGAAGGTTTACAGAGAGACAGCAAGGCAAAGTGTACTGAAGAAGAAGGGGAGGTAGATTTGTCTCAAGACAAAGAAAAAACAGTCATAGAATTGAAGGAAGAAGAAGGACATTTATTGAAAGATGCTAAGAAAGAAGAAGCCTACACAAAATATTTAGCAAAGGGAGAAAGGACATCTGATAATTGGTCAATAACAAAGGAAGGTATGGAAATTTGTGTGAAATTTCCAAATTCTACTCCAATTGAAATTATTGAGTTATATAAAAAAATAGACTTTCAAATAAGAGAGTTGGAAAAACAGAGGATGTATACTCTGGATAAATTGTTGAAAAAGGAAGACAAAGAAATTGTCATGAATGACAATCATAAGGAAAAGGGAATGGTAATAAAAGTTCAGTGAATTGACATTACAGAAGGAGGAGTTCATTATTGTGAACCAGAGCAGAGAGATATCATTGCAACAAATGATATGAAGGAGAGTTTAAATCAACATACTGATGTGTTGACAAAGGAATTGAAAGAAACCTCAGCGCAGCATACTGAGATGTTTCCAGAGAAGGAAAAGATAACGAGGCCTTATATTTTTAATTTTGATAATTGTTTTATGATTACAGGATTTGATGAAGATGAGACAGACATGTTTCAAGTTGAAGAGTCATTTTTATAATTGAAGAAGAATGGAAGCTGTCAGGTCGACATGTTGATGAGGAAGATGAAAAGTAGGAGGATACCATGATTGAAAAAGTTAAATTGAGTGTCAGAATCAATCAAGGAATTGAAGGACAATTACTGAGGGTTGTCAAGGAAGAGGAAAGAAAATATGTTGGAATTGATGAAAAGCATAGTGATGTATTTGAGGGGAATCAAGTACAAAGGAAATTGGAGGACAATTTACTTTTTTTAAGTAAATTTACAGATATTGAACAGAGGTTGTTTGGACAGCAACAAGAGCGTAAGGATGAAAGGACGGTAGTAAGGATCCAACAACTTCAAGGAGAAGACAATAAACAATAGTTTGAAGATGAGTGGACAGAGTACAACAACAAATGGAAAAGTAATTATCAATCAAAAGATAAATTGGACATAGAGATTGAAAGAATAATAAGATTGATGATGAAGGTACCTCCGAAGAAAGCAACAGTAAGAAGGTTGAGTAGCAGAAAGAGAAAGACGGCAACAAACTGTGAAAGCATAGCTAGTGGAGAAAAGCAACATAAAGTGTGGAAACTTGGAGAACAACAACAAACAACAACAACAACCGAAGACAAATTACAAAACAAAGTATGGGATCCAAGAAGACAAAGGTCGGAAGCACATGATCAGGAGATCATGATTATTTTAACCTTGGGAGTCTGATGCAGGAGCATTCAGCTCAGCGAATTCATTACATTCTAGTTAACTTAGGGGGTCTTGTGTTTTCAAGGAAGTTGGATTCCTATGTATGTAATTATTAATGTTTTGAGTGATTGGAATAGAAATTAATTAGATATTGTGAGGATATTTGTAAATGCTTTTGAATGTAGGAGACCATGAGTGGTGATGAGTGATTAGTGGGGACTGAGAGAGTCATCGAATCAATCATAGAGTCATTCATTTAGACCTACGGGCAGGAAAGGAAAGGCTACTGATATTGAAAATCATGCCAAGGAAGAAATTCTTGGGTAATGGTTGTTTATTAATACAAATAACTCGATTCTGAGTTTGTGTGATGTGTATTTGAATTATAAGTTGTGTGTGAACTTGAGTAATTATGCATAGCGTAGGTTGCAGGTGTGCAGAATCAGAGAAAAAGTGCAGAGAGGAGTGTTATGGTTTTACACACAGACAGTATTGGAGAAACCCTTAATGTTACAGCAAAGGTGAAGGAAGCGCAAAGGTGCAAAGGAGTGAAATAACATAGCAGAGATCGAGATCAGAGAAAGTGAGGATCGTAAGGTGAGAACAAATGCACAGACAGAGAAGCGAGAAGACTATTACACGGCGAAATGCAGAAGAATGTAGTAGTGAAGCACAGTCGTTGGATCAATCAAATCAACGAACGAGTGAGGGAGATAGACGGCTAGGATTAAGTCGCGCAGAATAAATTTAAGGAATGAAGAGATCGGGTGAAGCCACGTGTTAATGGACGCGGGGTAGTATTCGCAAGGGGTAAGCAGTTTCTCGTGTGCCCTAAAGGTGGTAAGCGGTCTTTCTAAATTCTACGTGATTACCTTTAGCAGTTGACACGTAGCACACGGTGGAAAAAGAAAACCACTTTTCTCGTGTGCTCTCGACTTGATATCGGTCGTGCACGATTCCACGCGAGATTGCGCGATAGCCGTTGGATCAAGCAGGATTGATCAACAGTGGAGATCAGTCAAGTTGGTTAGTGATCGGGTGATGCGACAACCATTGGATTGGGCAGAGCAGATCAACGGTAGAGATCGTTTGGGTTAGTTGATGATCGGGTGACGTGATAACCGTCGATTCGAGGAACAAGATCGATGGCGGAGATTTAACGCGCTAAGGAGAGCATTGATGTATGTGCAAAAAGTTTGAAGAATGGCAAAAAGGTAAGGTTTAAGTGTGTTTATGAGATTTTTCTATTATACGAAAATTATAATAGAAATAAGCAGGTTAAGGTATTATGGTTTAAGTTGAGTTTAACCAAGGTATAAAGACCAGGGTATGGTTGATAAGTGTCGGAGGTGAAAAATAATCCAAAATCTAAAATTGGGATAGTTAGATTAAATATTTCCACTTAAAGAATTGAAATTTGACAAAGTGGGTTTTCATCAGATGTTATATTTCCACTGGTTAAACTTTGATTTGTGAAGGTTTTACTAAATAAGGAATTTGGAATTCCTAGGACACATGTAGATGACATGCAATTTTATTTGCATACTGTGGGTATTGCGGCTTAGGCTGCATCATTGGGGTATACGTGGCTTAGGTTGGCATCACAAATTCAATGAGGTAACTATAAGTAGAAGACCTATCCTTCATTGGGATGATGAAGAAGGGAAACAAAAAAGGACCCAAAAGAGTAAGAAGCAAGAATTGAGCCAAGATAAGGATGATTCAGCAATAGAAAATATTTGAAGTGTCGCCAAAGGGGGCAGTATCCTAGCCTATGTCCAAGAAAGAAAAAAATGAAGGCCAAGCAACAAGGATAAGTTGCAAGGAGTGAAGAAATTGTCGTTAGGGTGGATGATGTTGTCATTAATGTCAACCCATAGAGTTGATTGGGTTTGACTTTGACCCAAAACACCAATCATTGATGTCAAATGAATAATGAACACTTCTTAGAATTTTCTGGATTACATCAAGTTGAAGGCTACACTGTTGGATGGTTGAAAACTCTGGTCCTAGGGTTTCGGTTCCTTGGACTAAGGATGTACCCGACTTTGTCGAGGGTTTTTTGGTAGGTCAAATCTTTGGGTTTAGGGTCGGAGATCTATTTCATTATATTCTACTCGAAAAGATGTTTCTGTTGATATGTGGTACGCCCCGAGAGGCCTCCTAGTTTGAGAGATATTCACAATTGAAGTTGGTGACCCCATTTTTTAGGGTAAAACCCCAAGGGATAGTGATATGACACCTCCTCTTACGGTTTTCAATATATGACGTTGTTTATCACCGTAATCTCACCACGCATAAGTTACATAACTTCAATAACCAAAGACAATAAATCAATCATTGACTTCATGCACCCTTGCGTTCCCTATAAAACACACCAAAGAGAGTTAGTGTACAAGTTTCTTAGCATTCAAACAAACAGTATATAATAACTACTAACTTAAAATTAATCTTATTAAGAATTAAAGAGTTCCTAAATATCCTAAAAGGCCTACCAAATAAAGCCCCTAATTAACCTTACCACACTATAAAAAGATACTCCTAACCTCCAAAACATAACATCTCAACAAATATTTCCATGCCTAAGCTTTGAAATCACTCAACTTTTCTGTGTAGATCAGCAAAGTTATTTCCTTGAGGTAGTTTGAAGTTCAATCCTATTTTAGGGCAGTGAAATTGCAACATGCAAGTAACCTTTTTGTTTAATCTTAATTGGGTATTGTTTGGCAAGTTCAACCTTGTAACAACTCTATTAGGGCAAGGTCGCAAGCCTGGCCAAACATTTATTTACTATTCTCAAGCATTTCGTCCTTCCTTTTTGGCCCTGTGATCAGGGCATCAGATGAAGGGAATTCGCTTGAAGTTGGAGTGCAGGATTAAGTCTTAATTTTCTACCCTCTTTTAGGATTGAATTCAAGTCTCTTTTATGTTGCAATATTTTATTTTTGGTTCTGGATTCACTTGTGTGTCTTTGTAGGTTCGTTGGGCATCTAGCTTGACATACTTCTCTAGTATCTTTGCACTACAGTTACTTGTGGATGAGAAGCTGCAGTGACTTGATCTTACATGTTCAAACTTAACTTGTGCACAATAATTGATGAAGAATTGTCATAGTAACATACCTTAAGAATTGTTATAGTGATATATAATAAGTAGCACAAATCCATGATTTTGACTTGAGGATTCCTCAGAGAAATATAACCACCTGAAGCAGCTTGTGGCCTAGTTCAAACAACGAATTATTTTCAAGATTAATTGATCCCTGAAGGCTCAGATCACATGAAGGAAATGCGGTTTAATTAATGGCAGAACTATGGTTTGACCAAACCTAAAATAACAAATCACTACTCTGAAGAATGACAACCTAGTCTTGTTACTATTCTATATTTCACAGTCTTGTATAACTTGTAATGTGATAACCATGATTATGTACCTTATGAACGACTCTTGATGTAAATCATTGTATCGCACATGGTAGTAACCTTATGAGGGCTATAACTTGTTAATTTTACATTGACCTCATAGAGTCTTTACATTAATACACAGCCCTGACAATGATGTGAAACAGTGATTAACTTAGTAAGCATTCTATGACATAAATTTGAGTTTGCCTTTGACTTGATACATTCACACGATCTTGTACAATGACTTGAACAGAACAGTTAAACAAGTGATGAACTCGACCAATAACATGACACTTAACATCCACTATTGTGACAGTGATTTTAATAACCTATTAAGAATTGCATCTAAAGGTACATGTTAACAAATGATGTGATTATGTGTGATAGGGCAGCGAGGGACACGCTAAACATCAACCTTATGTTGACTTGATATCTACATGATCTATTGCCCTGATCTTGACTACATGTACTTCACAAGTGTCTTGACTATACTTTTGACAAGCCATCTAATTGGTATGACAATGTTGTAGTCATATTGATGACACTGTTTGAGTTGACACCTTTCACTTTGATCAATTGGCTTGACTTATGGACTTGTGACAATATTGATCTATTGTTGGTCTTGAAATAATAACGTATGGTTTCTCTTGTATGACCTAGGATTTGTGCATAGATGACATAATTGTAATCTTGCAGGGAAACAAGTTTTGAAGCTAATATCATCCAGTTGCACAACATGTTGAGGAATGGATAACAGAGTTTGACCAGTCAAACAATGGTGTTTGCTATATGTTGGTAGCTCTCTGGGGACAGAGTTTGAAAGCACTAATTGAAGGTCATCGAGATAACCTGAGGCACCTTGGTTTGTGGCATTATTTGATAACAGTACCAGATGGTTGTAGCAACGAGTTTAACTTGATACAATGATGACAGTGGTTGTGCATTGATGACTAATCATTTATGAGCAATGATACGTAGTGTGCAGTAACTGTGACGTGTAGTTGAACAATGATAACTTGATGTATAGCATTGTTGCAATGATTAGTTTGTGGGAACAATGATTAGTGGCTACCAGGATTGGACATCTATTCTACATCTTTCATAGAATTATTCTATATTGATTCAGAGTATAGGTGATCCAGTGTGAAAATTGTAAAATGTGATCTACCAACTCTTCTGGATGATTGGGGTCACCTTCAAGTTGTGGCCTTAGAACACTTCAAGGTGACAGGGTGGTGCTAGGGCAAGTTGTGGCTTGCATAGGGCATTGTGTCCATTTTGTTGTGGTTGATAAACTAACAGAGAAGTGATGCATTATCTCTAAGCACAGTTGGTAAACAGAGTGTTGAGGCACTCATCAGGGTGTGACCTGATCTACATGGCGTTGGGGCTTTTTTTTGTTTGCAATAGGATATTAGGGTCTAGTAGGGGTTTGACACCTCCCTTAATTGTAGCTGAAATATTGATGTAATTAATTTTTCTTTTGAAGAGAATAAGACAAGTACTAAGAAGCATTTGCTGGTTTTTCACCTTAAAATTTGTGTCCATTGTTTTATCTTTCTACAGTGTTGTATAGTGTTGTCTAATGTGAATTATTATTTATGAGTATCTGAAGAAGAACAATAATAATAATTGAAGTTTAACTAATGCTCTAAAAAAGAATAAAAAGTGCTAATTGTTAAGAAACATTAATTCACCCCCTCTCAGTGTTTACTACAGAGGAATTAGTATCTAAACATTTATAAAAAACGGTTTTAGAGCCCCCTTTTTTATTACTTACTGATTTGTCAGCGTTGGTTTAGATCTTTGAAATCTAAATCTTAAAATCCATTATCATGGTGATTGAATAGTTTCTAACACTAATTATGTATAATTATTTATCATAGCATTACACAAATTTTGGTGATTAATTTGACAAGTAAACAAAACCTAAGAAAACAGAATTCTGATTGTAACAAAATGTTGTTTGTAAGTAATTTTCTGATTTTTTATATGATTGAGATTACTCCAATAAAATTGTGAATCTTTTTCCCTAAAAGCACATTGTATTGGTGTTATTTATTCAGCTGCCTAATGTATTTTGGTTAGAAGCGAAATGTGTGTTGTTATATTTATATTTTATATTTTATCCAGAGCTAAAAATTTGCAAGAAATATATCTAGGAACTTTGAGCTTTGAAATATTAAATTTTCAAATTCATTAAGTACAAATTTTAACTAACTTAATGTGTATACCCCGTCTTTTTCTAGGTGGCATTTACATTTGTACTCGTGTAAAAAGACCATATTTAGAATTATAGAAGGGATCACAAAGTGGCATTTACACCTATACTCGTGTAAAAAGACCACATTTAGAATTATAGAAGGGATCAAAAAATAGACAGCACACAACTTCAGATAATATTATTGAAAGCATTAGTAACTCCTTTTTGGATTATGATAGCACTGCTGTTGTATAGGAATAGTCACAAAAGCCTCTTTTGCATTCAATAAATCAAACTGTTATTGTGAATAAGACGATTATTTATAACATTTCTAATATTGTTCTCGCAGTATTCATTACTCAATAAATTAAGCCTATTGGACTGACTCAAGTAGTTAAGTTGCTTTGAGCTTAATACAGAGTATTATGGTGGATTCTTCAAGTTGGCTGCCTAATATAGTATTCCAAGCAACTATCTTAATTCAAAAAAATTATACATATGCTAGTATGTACGTATTCAATAATAAAATAATGAAGCTTATTTAAATCAGTGACCCTTACCAGTCTCAACATTTTTTTAATGTAGAAAAAGGAAATTTCCTGGAGAAAATAAGCATATATATTATATATATAATATATATATATCCTGCATAACCTTTCTGTTTTGATTCAGAAACTTTTACATCAACTGGTTTCTTAGGAGAATTAGCAGTGTCTCGTAATAAGTCAGAAATTGCGGTAATACCATTTACAAAATTCCGAAAAATGCAATTGACCACTAAGACCTAGTTCTTAAGCAGTGCCCGAAGAATATAATATGGCTAATAAATACATCTGCGCTCAACCAAAAAGGAAGACTGAATCCACAATTCAAATTTAGTCATTGCACCGAGGAAGAAAAATGCTCTACAGCCCAAGTGGGTGGAGATCTTTCATTACTTTGTGTGTATACATGAAACACTTCAGAAAATATAAAAAAGACACGATGTCTTCTTTTCATAATACCATAAATGCTAAGACGTTATTTATCTTACCACATTTTTATAGCTATAAATACACTAGAAAATATCTGAAACCAGGATCTACTAAGAGTCCAGAGGGGTAAAAAAAATGCAGGTTTGCATCTAGAGTTTTTTTATCCAGCTCATCACTTAATACATCATAATTTAAGATGGATCTATGCTAGTGTAAAAACAATTGAGGAATTTACATCTAGCAAGCTCATCTTGTACATAGAGCTCCATTGTGTCTACAAATGCAATAATCAGTTTCACAAAGCACAGCAAAACCCCACTTGTCTCTCCTCTGCTTCAAAATGTCATAGCCACCTTTACAACAAATGATACAAGCAAACCCTTCAATTGCTTACAAAATTTAGTTGACAATTTTGACAGCAACATCATTGTTAGATGAATAAAACGTTCTTCTGGAGACCCTCGAGACAATTTTCTCTATTGCAACTCCAACTGTTGTACTTCAGAAAAGATGTGGAAAAGAATAGCTGCATTGCTGCTTCAAATGGCATTGAACAGAACATCTGTTACAGTAAAAATTTGGACTGAATGAATACATCAAACCCCAAATTTTAATGTTGTTGAATTCTGAATACATCAATGTAAACATCTTGCAAACATGGTTCCTCTGAAATCTTATAAAAGAGAAAAATACCGAGCTTCTTACCACCATATGCTGCAATGGTCATGGGGTGCTTTTCTTACATAACTTCACACAAAACAGGCCCCATTGCAAAATGCTGATTTTACAAATATGTTGGCACTCTTGCCAATTTACAATTAACTCTTGGAAATCAAGAAATATACATTTGAGCTGTTTATTTTCTTGAAAACCACAGCCGCCTTCTAAGGCTTCATATCAATTTCATGTGTGTAAATTACAAAAGCAAGTACAGATAAATTTGTATTGCCTGTTGCTGAGCAATTTAATCAACCCATCAAGAAAATAAATATGTGACAGACACCAATTTCAAGACAGTTTCTCAGGGTGAAGAAAACCATGGGCCAACATTGCCATTCAGATGACCATTATTGTGAATCCCAGGACCATTTACAATTATTGATGGCATTCCCACTGCCACTGAAGGAGGTGTGCCATACAAGCTTGGTGGAATAACTGGTGCATGGCTCACCAATGGATCCAAGTTTATTAATAACATATCATTTCCTCCATTCCGCTGTTGTTGAAGGTTGCGCACTTGTCTAAGCCCCTCTTCATGTATCCTGACAATTGTATCCAATTCACTCATTGAAAGGGCTTCCAACCCAGCTCCATAAAGTGGAGCATGCCGAGACATTTCTTCCTGTAGAGATGCTTCCAAAGATTGAATGTATCCCTGCAGAAACAAAAAGCTGGACTTTAGCATACACAATGTCCATGTAGACCATACAACAAAGCTATTATAAATTGTCCAATGGTGGAACATTTATGGTAAGAATCTCTCATTTTCATTGAAGATAGTTTATTTCAGTTGACCTGCTTCTGAAACTTGCCTGTGGAACATATTTAGGGTACTCTATTGCCACTGGCCTTCTCCTGAAGGCTGCCTACAGGATATCTTACAGCAAATTGCGATGTAAGAAACAGGAAAAATAGTTAATGACATGGTAGACTTATTTCCTATAGTGATGAAATTTCCTCGGAGATGACTTTAGATAACATGTCCCAGTCTAGAAACAACAATTAAATAGCGACTGAAAGATGTTTCTGAAGAAAAACATATGGAAGGGCCCTTGAGTTTTTACAGGTGTCTACATATTAAATTCTGTGACTCTGAAGCAACATCAAGCTACTAAGAAACTGGCCTTCAAGAACTCCAACCTACAAAGAAGCTCATTCTTCCCAAGTATTGAAGCATAATACTTTTGGAAACTACAGATCAATCCAATAGAATACTTTAAATACTTGATGCCTAAGAAAGCTGTGGTAAATCTAAATAACATTTGAATATTTGCAGGACATGCACAAAACTCTTGGAACTGCAATAAAAAACTTACCACATATACCCATAAGAGGTTAAATCTAGATCCTCTTAAAGCACCAAAACTCCAAACATTGCTTCAATTGACATTGCATTATATCTTCAAAATCTAAATCTAGATCCAGTTAAAGCACCAAAACTCCAAAAATAGCTTCAGTTGGCATTGTAATTTGCAGTTGAACTTTAAAATCCAAATTTAGATCCAAACAAAGCACCAAAACTCCAAATATAGCTTCTATTGGCATTGCAGATGAATGTTCAAAATCCATATTTAGGAAGAATCAAACCATCCATAAAATGTTCATGGGGAACTAAGAGACAAAACTGCATGGACAAATACAAAGGAATCTTTAACATGCACTTGGGAATTGCGTATCTGAAAACAAATTGTGTCGTTCAAAAACAGAAATTAATTGCATAGGAAACATATAGGTTTTGAAACAGAACAGAATTTTGGAGCTGCAAAACTTGACCACATAAATTACAATGCCAAAAGATTCAAAGACTAAGGAATTTTAGGAAATCTGGAATTTGCAAAGAAATTAGAAATGAGGACCATAATGAACAAATAGCTTCAAATGGAGTAACAATAGAATGCTTTAAAAACTAATAAGTTTAAGCATCACAAACAAAGCACAAATCATGCAAGTTATGAAGCAGGAGCATCACTATAGCTATAGTGATGCCATTGTTTTCATCGATGGCAAAGGAGTAGTGAAGAGGGCAGCAAAGTAGCAAAGATGTGATGGGAAAGGAGAAGTGAAGAGGTAGCAAGGCAAGTAGCAGCAAATAAGCAGCAAGGCAAAGAGCAGCAAAGTAGCAGCAAGGCAAGGAGTAGCAAAAGAGCAGCCGCAAGCATGTATGGTTGTGATCAAGGCAAAGAAGCAGCAAAAGATGAGATGGAAATGGAACAACAAGGAAAAGAAGCAAGAAAAGAAGAGGTGATGGTAAAGGAGCAGCAACAAGCCAAAGAAGCAGGAAAAGGCAAGAAAATTGTTGTGATGCAAGGCAGGAACCCATGACAGCAAAGGCAAGGCAAGACTCCATGACAGCAAAGGCAAGGCTGCTAAGACAATGACATGAAGATGTTGTCATGCAAGTCCAAGACAAAGGCAAAGATGTTGCATATATTATTGTGATGCATTAATGGTAAATGATGTTATTGATCATGAGGAGTGAATGCTCAATTATATAGTCAAATGTTATTCCTATAATGTTACATGATGTCGGCATTAGGTTGATGAATTTAATCATTACATGTGGATGAAAATAATATTGGGTGGAGCATTTATTTTTGTGTTCTAATATTAAAAAATATGAAGAGTTTGGAAAGGAATGAGTGGAAGGCAAAGAGTCAAGCTTGTTCACTTCATCTTCTTATGTGGCATACAAATAGTAAGCAAACTATCTTTATGAAAGATGTGATTTTGAAAAAAAAAAGAAACATTAGAGAGTGGGAGAATGTGTGAGAGTTGATTGAGGTATTAGCATTAGTTACCTGGCACATATGAAGCTTATGTGAAGCAGATTTGAAGGGAAGAAGAGGCAGAAATGAAGATGGAGATATGCAAAATTTATGACCAGGAAACCAGCACATTGTTGTTTCCTGTTTGCATCATGAGATTGTAGTCTCCATTCAAGTAGTGGCTTGATAAACATTAGGTTGGAGCCTATTGAGGTAGGAGCCTCCTGTGGGTTGTAGCCTATAGAAAACATATGGGAGTTGTAGCTTCCTTGCATGTTGCAGTGTGCAGAAAATTGAGGTAGCAGCCTCTTGTAGGTTGGAGCCTACAGAAAATCAGATGTAATAAGGAGTAGGAGTTTGCCTTTGCATCACAACAATAATGAAATCGTGGTTTTCTCCCTTTATGGGTTTCCACATATATCTGGTGTCAATATGTGTTGTTATTATGTGTTGGTATTATGTGTTGGTATTAGTGTTGTTAAAATCGCGATATTATCGTATAATCGCGACATTTCAACAAAAAGATAAAATCGCGCTTAGTACTCGGATAAAAAAAAATTGCCCGATTTTTAAATAAATTTTTTATTTTTTTTTTTTTTATTTTTTTGAGGAAGTGACCCAAGCTACCCCTGTCACAAGTAGAGGACGTGGTCTACCTCCTATAAGCTCCTAGTTCTTCAGCTTCTAGAGCACAGCATAGCTACTGCCGAGCCCTACCAACTCCACCGACATCTACATCTAGAGGGGCAAAGGAAATCAGTAGTATTAGACTTTAGTTATTTGGTTCATTTCATTGTATATGATATTATGACTCATGATATGAGATACATTATTATATTTTTTGTTGATATTTTGAGGTTGAGTTGGGACTCAGGAGTCGGGACATGATCACTATTATTTGTGATTTTAGCACTAGAAATGATATTAAACATCTTATATATTAGTTATTTTATCATATTTATGTGTCAATGTATTTATTTTATGTTGTAGATGGCTTAGATATTAAAAGAAAATTGAAAAAAATGAATATTTTTGTACCAAACGATTTTTTCCCGATTATTACCGTATTTTTCCTGATTATTACGATTTTTTCCTCGCATCGATACTATCCCAATAACAATTAGTGCAACATTGGTTGATATGATGTTTTGGTTTGCTTATTACTACTTGTTCACATATTAAATCTGCTGGTCATTATTTGTTAAGCTCCTCGTGTAATGTTCCAGTTAATGACTTTAATGAAAAGAATTTCGATACTATCCCCATAACGATTAGTGCAACATTGGTTGATATGATGTTTTGGTTTGCTTATTACTTGTTGTTCACATATTCAATCTATTGGTCATTATTTGTTAAGCTCCTCATGTAATGTTCCAATTAATGACTTTAATGAAAAGAATTTTGATGTCCATGAATATACTAAATTGATTCACCCTAATTTTAATGTCCATGAATATACTAAACTAATTCACCCTAATTTTAATGTCCATGAAGATAGATGGGTGTAAAGGTCAGGGCAAATGACCTCCATCTCTTGCGGTGACAACGATTTTGATTATCTTTGCCACTGAGATCGACACGCTTGCTCCTATTGTTTGCTCTGCTTCCATTGGCACAAAATTTCTAAATAGAATTGTGGGATGGTCAATGGTGATTAGGCCCCGACAGAGACTGACACATTCATTGGTTCTATGTCAACTTTGGCCCTTTAAAATGGTAGTTACAGGTCTAAAATGATAGGTAGGGTGTAATTATACGTAATGATATTATGAACAGCTTAGAAACTTAACCTATTTTATTTATAATAATATTATAAATAAAATAGGTAAACATATTTTATATTATATAATTAAAACAACTACTTTTAATAAATTTTAATTATATATATTAAAGGAGTTACGGTACTGTTATTATAATTTTTATTATTATTATTATTTAGAAAATTTATATATATATGTGTGTGTGTTGGTGTGCCCGCGCGCGCTAAGAAACCGGATTTGACCCTTACCCCATGTGTGTCCCGAATCGGGCACGATTCAGTGGGACACGTGTCCTACGATCGTGTCCCAATCTAGTCCGTTGTGTCCTGATTCTGGGACGTGTCCCCTTGAACGGCGTGTCGCGCAGCCCATAAAGGGCGTTTTTGGGCCAATTCACCCTCAATGTTGAGTGTCTATCTTGTTGTGAGTGTGTGGGAGCAAATAACAAAGGGTTTCTGAAGCGAACAAAGTTCCTGCTACAAATTAATTATTCCAGAAAACTTGGAATATGCAGTTATCCATTGAGGATATAAATATTATATTAAATATATGAATAATAATGAGAATGATTTTACAAATGAGAACAAGAAGCTTTCTTATATATATCGGGCAAGTGTTTCTTCATGAAGAGTCATGTCTCATTTAGACATGCCTCTTCAGCCTAATTACTAGTTAACTAATAATCATTTATGCTTTATGCTTATTATCATTTACATTATTTTACATTATTTATATATATTTTATTTGTTACATTGCCTCCTTCCTCGAAAAGCTTTGTCCTCAAAGCTTGTCAATGAAAAAGGCTTGATCTCTTTTTCAGCTTCGAACGTCTTTCTCCCTTAGGATGGTCATCCTCGTCGATACAAGTTGATATGATCTTCTTAGTGACAAACAAAATTATCGCACTAAGAAGGGATTAGACCATCCAAAATTAATCTTCTGTATAGTATTCTGATCACTGGAATTTTGTAATGACTTGTTAGCATAAGACTGGAGTGAGATTACATCACTATTATCTGGAACATCGATTTGTTGTTTCTGGTTTGAATGGTACCCATACGTAGCATGGTTGATTGGTCTACTCTCGTGATTCAGATGTCGATATGGAGTTTTTCGATTTTCTTCTGGCGAAGATGTTGAATTGGTTATGGAATGGTACCGATACATAGCAAGGTTGATTGGTCTACTCTCATGATTCAGATGTCGATATGGAGTTTTCAGATTTTCTTCTGGCGAAGATGTTGAATTGGTTATGGAACATTCACTTGGGGTGTCCATTATCTGAACTGCAACATCTAAGTGTGTCGTTTCTTCAACTGACTTGTCTTCTTGAGTTGTCATATTCACTAGATCGGTATTCGTTCCCCTATTTTCAACTTGGACTGTTACAACTAGAGATTTCGATGATTCTTCTTGAGTGAATTGTTCCAACTTATCTTTTAATGCTTTCTTATCATCCTTAAGCTTCTTAATTTGAGTGAGTAGACTTTGATTATAGTTTTTCAGTCGTAAAAGTTCTTTGATTTCTGATTTACCAACCTTATTTTCAGTGTTTTGAATTTTAAGATTTTCATCTTTTAAATCTTTGATTTGTTCTAATAGATTTTTATTAAAGTTCTTTAAATGAAAGGTTTCCTCTTCTTGTTCTGATAAGTGCTTCTTGATTTCTTTCTTTGTGACCTTAGTCTTCTTCACTTGCGCAAGTAATCTTTCGACGTGATCCTTGAAACGAGAATTTTCTTCGTCCTTTTCCATTATTTCTTTGTGATGCATATCCACAAATTCAGCATATTGTCGCTTAAGTATTGTGATTTCTTGTTTTACCTCTCTTTGGAATTGTTTTTGTTCATTACTTAGAAATTCCATTTTTTGCACTTTTTTATCTTCCCCCCCC
>APFE030331004.1:117498-158076 GCA_000404065.3 Pinus taeda | reverse complement strand
ATTAATATATATACTATATATCTCACCTCTTTTGACTTGAATGTGGCACTTCCCGACTTTTGAATTTGGACTTCTTATATTAATTTTTTTCAATATTATAATTTTTTATGATGTCACCATACTTAATATAAAAGTCACACTTAATATAAATTTTTATGATGTCACCACACTTAATAAATATAAAGGTCACGTCTTTTCATATGAAAAGGTCACGATGTTCACCAAACTTTTTAAGTAAAAAGTAAAACTTACCTTTCAGAGATTTTGTATCCCTTTTGTTTTTCTCTTTTACTTTTAAAATACCATGGCAATTACCATGGGTTGTTTCTAAAACCACTCTGTAAAAAGTTTTAAATATCACTTGGTATGAGATTTTGTATCCCTTTTGTTTTTTCTTTTACTTTTAAAATACCATGGGCAATTACCATGGGTTGTTTCTAAACCATGGGCTTCTACTAGGTGATTTTAAATCTTTTTTATATAATTTGATTTTTTTATGTTTTTTTTTATTTATTTTATACTTTTTTTTCTTCTTCTTTTTTTAATTTATTTATTATAATAATTTTTGGTTAATTTTTTTCTATGGCCAAAGGTCACCAGCGAATTGGAGACCCTCCAACTAGTGAATTTTCTTTTAATTTTAATTTTAATGGCTAAAGGCCTAGAAAAACGGAGAAAAGGAGAAACTCCCAAATTCTCAGCAAGATGCTTCAATTGTATAGCAACACAGTTGATGAATTTTGATAGCCAAGGACCTAGATTGGAGAACGAGCTCTATACACCGGTTAAGCAACCTAGAGGACCGAACTGCTCTAATACAAATGAAACGAACAAAGTTCTTTCTACAAATTAATTATTCCAGAAAACTTGGAAAATGAAGTTATCCATTGAGGATATAAATATTATATTAAATATATGAATAAGAATGAGAATGATTTTACAAATGAGAACGAGAGGCTTTCTTATATATCAGGCAAGTGTCTCTTCATGAAGAGTCATGTCTCATTTAAACATGCCTCGTCAGCCTAATTACTAGTTAACTAATAATTACTTCTGCTTACTATCATTTACATTATTTTACAATATTTATATATATTTTATTTGTTATAGTTTCGGAGCATTTTGGAAGTGATTCAAGCATCAAGTAACTGCATTTTGTTTATATTTTTTTGTATTTTTATTAAAGCAATTTGCATGTGCATTTTTTTTACAAGTTTGTGCATTTTTTCTTAATTTTTTACAGCTTACAACATTCATGGCTCAATCAAGGGTAGCAGGAAAGGTGCTAAGGAAGGGGAAGAATGTCCCCATTGGAAATGCCCTTCCTCTTCCAATTTCATCGAGGTTTGCAAGTGTTCCCTCTATTGGAAGTGGGGTTGCAACAGCAGCTTCAAATGTTGAGGGAAGACAGCAAGTCCAAGGTAACAAATATCCCTTGTGGAAGTATGTCACAAGAGAGCAAGGGCCAAGCAGCAAGTTGAATGGAGTAGGCAATGTTGTTTGGAAAAGAAACTATTGCACCAATCATTTCATGAGCACATATTACCGTATGAAATCTCATTTGTTGGCTTTACCAGGTTGTGGAATTGCAGCATGTACGCAGTGATCTTTAGCTAAACTAAGAGGAAAGAAATGGAAAAAGGGGTCAATATTGGTATGGCAAAGGTGGCAGCAACATCTAAAAAAACCAAGAATGATGATCCCCTTCCATTCTTGAGGAAAAGTAGCAACAAATTTCCATTTGAGAACTTTGGTGGGGGACAAGCAGCAAAAAGAAAGGTAGTGGCACTTGGTCCAATGGACAAGATTTTTCAAAAAGAGAAACGGAAAGAGCTTGATCTCACCATTGCATTTTTTTTGTATCAAAACTTCATATCCTTTAATGTTGCACACTCACCTTTATTTATTAAGGTGTGCCGAGCTCCAACTCATGGGCTCCATTAGGGTATGTGCCTCCTAGGTCAGAGAAGCTTAGAACCACATTGTTGACTAAGGCAAAGAAAGAGGTGGACAAAATGCTTGAACCTATTAAATCAACATGGCCAACATCTAGGGCTATTATTGCTTTTTATGGATCGGCAGATCCAACATGCCACCCACTCATCAACTTCATGGAATCAGTGGATGCACTTGGACAATACAAGGATGCACAATATATGGGTGAGTTGTCCATTAAAGTTATTGAAGATGTAAGTGTTGATTCTTGTGTGCAAATCATTACAAATAATGCACTTGTTTGCAAGGTTGTTGGCATGATTGTCGAATTTAAATATCCACGAGTATTTTGGACACCTTGCATTGTCCATTCCTTGAATTTAGCACTTAAATCTATTGCCTATGATGTGCTTTGGATTGGAAGTATTATTGAGGATGCATGAGATATCCACAACTTTGTACAAAATCATATAAATGCCCTCACAATCTATAAGGAGTACACCAATCTATCATTGTTAAAGATTGAAGATACACGGTGTGCCTCTTCATTTATCATCTTGAAGAGGCTAAGGGAGGTCAAAACCGCTCTTGGGGCCATGATTATTTCAGAGTTTTGGTCTTTTTTGAGAAAGACAGATCAAGCAACCTCAAAAAGAGTGAAGGACACAGTGTTAGATGATGTTTGATGGAAGAGAATAGATCTATTTATTAAGATCATGGACGCTACCATTTCTTTGCTATGATTTGCAGATACAGACCGACCTATCCTAGGACAGGTTTATGAGGGATGGGATTCCATGATTGATTCTGTGAGGAGCATTATTTTACAGAGTGAGTGCCTCGAGTATGAGACATCATCATAGGCCTTCTTCACCACCATACAATATATTCTTGTCAACAAATGGGACAAGAATTGCACACCTTTGCATTGTTTGGCTCACTCATTGAACCCAAAATACTACAACCATGAGTGGCTGAATGGTGGACCTTCCCACATTGTTTGGCTCACTAATTGAACCCAAAATACTACAGCCATGAGTGCTTGAATGGTGGACCTTCCCGCAGATTCCCTCCTCGCATGGATGGTGAAATTTCACAGGGAGGAAGGATGCATTGAGGCGGGATTTTCAAGATAGAGCATCCCTTGATGAGGTGGAGGATGCCTTTGCAAAGTTTTCCACTGGCACTAGTCAATTTGCAAGATATGATGTGATTAGAGACAGGGGCTAAGAAGCCCTATTATTGGAGGGCAACTCATGGGGCAACAACCCCTCCTCTACAGCAGTTAGCCATGAAGCTCATCTCTCAAGTGACTTCATCCTCTTGTTGCGAGAAGAATTGGAGCACATATGGGAATTTGTATAGTCGATAGTGTCAAGAAAAGCGGGCTTGAGCATTCCAAGGCAGAGACACTGGTGTATCTGCACAACAACCTTCGTCTTATTTACAAGCAGAGAGACGAGTGGTTGAAGGGAAAGTCAAAGATGTTGTTGGAAATACTGGGGTGGGGGGTGAATCAGTATTTCTTTTCAATTGTTAGTTTTACCAGTTAGATCACTTATATTTAGAACACAAAATGAACAATGAGAATAAATGATTTTATTAATTTTCTTCTTTATAATAAATCAAGTACAATATATGTAAGGCTCCAACCCTAGATGAAGACACTGATCTTCAATCTCCTAGGCTCCAACCTATATTTGCCAAGCACCGAATTGGACTTCCAAGGCTCCAACCTTGTCAATTTTGAGGCACCAACCTCAAGGGCTCCAACCCTATATCTGGTTCAAGCTCCAACCTGATTTCTTGAGGACTCCAATCCCCTAGGGCTCCAACCCACGACTTCAATCCGTCAAGATAAGTTTAATAGTTCTTCAAGGCTCCCAATATCTTCTGCAACCAGGCCTGACAATATCTCCACCTTCAACAACGCCCTTGATCTCCAAAGTACTTAGCTCATCAATGACAACTTTTATCTTCTCAGAAGGTGTCTCCACAACTCTTCATGTTACCCAAACAAAATTTCTTCAAAGTCACCCCATGATGGCTTCAATGCATCATGGTCTTCAATGATCTCCACAAATCTTCAATATGTTGCTTCACAAAGTTCTCTAACTCTGCCCTATTTTGATCTCAAGAGAAGACTTCAACAAGCTCTATTTGTCCAATCCCAATAAATCAACACTTCGACCACGACAACTATGACAACTTCGACCACGGAAGCTTCAACAATGGCAACTACGACATCATCGACCACGGAAACTATGGCAGCTTCGACCACGGCAACTTCGACCACGGTAGCTTCAACCACAACAACTACGGCAACATCGACCACAGTAGCTTCAACCATGACAACTACGGCAACTATGACCACAACAGCTTCAACCACTGGAACTACGACAGCTTCAACCACTGCAACTACGACAGCTTCGACCACAACAACTACAGCAGTTGCGACCACGGAAACTGCAACAGCTTCAACCACGGCAACTAAGACAACTTTGACCACAGCAACTACGACAACTTCGACCACAGCAACTAAGACAACTTCTCTGCTCCTAGCTCGAACCTGTGGGAGACTATTTAACCCAAGAATAATTCCACAAACTTGTCTTCCTTGCTTTTCTAGGTTGCAGCGACTCCTCTACCTCTTGCCTTGTCTCCAACGAAAAATCTAAGCTTGAATGGACGAATTCAGGTTTATATTTATAGTGGTTTTTCCATATTCTAAAGGGACATGTCTCTTTGCCAAGGGTTATGTGCCTACTCAAGTCGGCTTGGACAGTTTGACAATTTTTGATATATGCTAATTTCAAAAATTGATTTCTCTTCAACATAAGAAATTAGGAGGCAAGTGAGTTTTCATTGGAAAGCTTATGACCTCCTCTACAAGCTGAGATAGTATTCCCTTCAAGATATGACCTCTAATGATGGAAATTTAATTTTTGTTTCATCATATGCATATTTTTTCATAACAGCCCTATTAAAGAAATTCTTTTATGGAATTAGAGCATCAAGTGGATTACAATTTTTTCACTATTTTGACATGCTAGTGCATGTGATCTTCATGCATTAGGATTGCATACAAGGACTAGGGTTTCTTTGACATATGCATACATCTAGGGTTACTAGATTAGGGCTTTATCACATGGGAATTATGAGCATCATTCAACAAGGCTAGGGTGCCTTTTCAATATGTCTTCATGGGCATCTTCATCAAGGTAACTTCTTTCTTAGGGCATCTCCAACAAAACTTGGGCACTGCATATAAGGGCAATTCATTGGCTTGCCATCATTACTGACTGACATGGCTAGCTTCAACAATGCAAACATGATATCATATGACATCATTTCTAGTGCTTCGTTATGGCAAGTGCATCTAGAATTTCGTTAATATACACATGCACCTAGGGTCTAGTGAAGTAGTTAGGGTTTACGTCTCCTAGGATTTGCACAATACCTAGGGTTTGTTTCAACAATTCAACTATGATGCCATCAATGACAACCTTATTCAACAGATGTCTTTTCTGATGATATGGGTTTGGACAACCGTGTTGAGTTGGCATTGGCCAACTTGGATCTTAATGATCTAGTGCTAGAGCCTGTCACTTTTGATTATGGTGATACTGTAGAGGGGTCATCCTCCACACCAACAAATGCAGAGATGATATTGGATACAGAGGAGGATGCAACAGAGGAGAGCAATGGTGACTATGATGATGACAGTGATACTAATTTTGATGATGATGATTGATGACTCATGAGCTACCTACTGCCTTAAGGCTTGTAGTTGTTTTATATATTCTATTTCTGTTTGCCATTGGCATTGCTACAACTTATGTAACACATTTTGATTTTGATGACTTAATGAGAAAACTAGAGTATCTTCTCTTTCTCCTACTGGATCATTGATGAATATGTCACAATTGTATTTGTATGCATAATGTTACTTTGTAAAAATTACATCTAGATGAAGATCTACGTTTGAATCAATGAATTTGTATTATGAATGAGAATTTTTGTAAGAAATATCCAATTTTTAATATATATATATATATATATATATATATAACAAGTCTTGTTCTGGGGGGTCAACGTGCCCGTGTCGGACACTCGAATCCCCATGTCCTATGTCCCTGTGTCAGGGGACTTAGTATAAAAGACATAATTTTAAACAAAAGTTTTGAATATGTATATGAATGAACTTAATGGCACACCTCATGTGAACCTCACCGGAAAATTCGAATTTGAATCCAACTTAACTGTAGTCAAACTCGAAGTCGAACCGGAACCATGTGACATCAGAATTGGCTAAGTGAGATAGTGTTATTTTGAAATTGAAAGAATGCAAGACTGTCAAGAGGACAAATTTGCTAGTGCAGCATGACTAGGTTTTGAAGGATAGAGGGAAGATTCTCAGTTAAAACAAGATGGTGACAAAGTTGCATAAGAATTTATTTCCTATAGATCACAAATAGGCATTATTCAACCATATATAAAATGTGTCAAATAAATATCAGAGTACAAAGGCAGACAAAAAATTTACAAGATTTCCACACACAATGGACTTGAGGGGGCTGAGGACCAATGAGATTCAACATATGTGAATCTTCTCAAAAGTGCAATTTGGGATGGTATAAACTGCACCAAATCTTTCATGTAGAAAAGGCATACAGGTTAGCGTTGAAGCTTGAAGGTACACGAAAAGTTTGCATGCAAGTATAATAAGAAAAAACTAGGCAGAGGAAGAGGTGCTCATAGTGGTAGGGATTGCAATTTCACACAAAAGGCAGAAGATGTGTAATGAGAAATCAGAAAAAACAGAAGAGATCAGTGCACTGCGTAGAAATTGAAGTAGAGGTTGTGGTGGTTTGAGAGGACTCGGAATAGGCTTTGGAGATGAAGGGCATAACTTGTGTGAGTGCCCACAAAGAGAAGGTGAGTCAAAAATGAACCAAGGACTCAATCAGCACAGCGAAAGGCATTAAAGGACCAAAAAACAATAACAGCAGAAGAAAAACAGAGATAAGATTCTGATAAGCAATAGAGGAATGATCATGCCAATGAGGTAGCAACAAGTGCCCAGAGAAGATGGCACAGAAAGAATATCTTCAGGGCAAAGTGCAAATTTAGAGGTAAGTTCTCTAAAATTATCAGTGATTCTAGAAGCACAAAAGCTATAGTCACAATACAAAAGATGAGACAATATGATTAATGTCCAAAAATGACGAGAAGAAAATGGCAATACAATAGATGTCCAATACATGATGACATGAAGCAAACTTATTCTATCACCAAGGATGGAAGGGGATCTCAATTGCTACCGACTCAAAAAAAGTATTTTTGTTTACAAAAACATTCTTTAGAGTGGTGAAAACAACAAAATAGAGTTACCCCATCATGCCAGGTAAAGCAACTGAGCAAAAAAAGATCTGTGAGCATGACAAGGAGGTACTACCTCAAGATGTAAAGAAGTTGTTCAGCATGTATAGTGATAGAATATGCAATAAATTACTAGAGGGTTTTCCACTAACAAGAAACAATGCACATGAGATAGACTTGATTCCAAGAACAGCATTCAAAAATCAAGCAATACACCAAATTAGTCCAAGGGAAATCACAGAGTTGAACCAATACATAGGTGAGCTATTATCCAAATGCTTGGTCAAAAAGCACGACTCTATGCACAGTAGAGCACATGAGTCAGTGCACAGTACCAACATTAATAATGTCAAAGAAAGATGCAAAGTGGAGGAAGAGTACAAACTCCAGAGTGATAAATAAAATCACAATCAAGTGAGCTCTCCTAGGCTACCACAAGTCAATTGGGCAGGCTGAATGGTCCAGACCTTTTACAACAATTATTTACAACACCTTCAAACATGTGAATGAAATTTTATCAATATAACAATTTATGTAAGCCAAAGTAGGACATTTGATTGGACAGCCATTGTAAAAAACTGGAATTCAAAATTGAAAGGAATCAAATCTTCAATGCAAAAAAGCACATAAATCCATTACAAAGTGACAAGGAGCGAATGAGTAACAGATTTTTCCATGAGATATTACGTATCTCAAAATATGTGACTCCAAATTGTGGAATACACTGATTGGATTCTTCAGCTTCAACCACCATTAACCAAGATTGTTTCCTCGTTACTTGCTTGCCTACTTTTCCACCAGCATCCTAACATTTGTTTTTTTTCCAGCTCGGTTGTGCCTAGGCCAGGCCAAGCCCAAACGTTGAATGAAAAAACTATCTACCCACCTATGGAATGCTGTCATCAGGATTGAGCAAGGCTCAGTCAAGCTAGAATGCCCCATGGGACAGCTTTATCCCCCCACAGGTGGTTCCCACCTTCAATCCCTCCCCCATGAGATTTGAAGCAATGACTTGATGAGGACCAAAGCTCACACAAACTGACTGATCTACACCTCATAGGTAACCAGCATCCTAACATTATTATAGCCAGTGCTTCAGACGTTTCTAGCAGATCTTACTCCATTCAACAGCCTACACATTAAACCCTCAAGCAATCAAGACTCCAAGCAATCAAACCCTCAAGCAAGCTCAGATACAACTTCTCTCAGCAATATTACCAAAGCTCAGAATTTAGAAAGTATTTTGTGTACTAAAGGAGGGCCCAAGGCTATTTATTTTTAAGTTTTAGATGTAATTTTAGGGTTAGGGTTTCCTTAGAGCATTTTTAGGGTATGGAAATCCAAATTAAAAGTTATAGAAATCAATTCTTGGGGCCCAAAAAGCACAGTAGAAGTCTCAAACATTTCATGATATGCCTGAAATGTTTCAAATTCTGTCTGATATGTTTCAAAATTTACTGGAACATTTCAACACTTCCCTGAAATGTTTCAAAATTTTCCAGAAACTCCAAAAATTGTTTCTAAAGTTCAAAACAGCATTCCAGATTTTCTGAAACAGCACTGAAAAGTTTGTGTCATTACAAGGGTGAATCCTCTCCATTACAAGATCCAAAAAAGAAATCTGCATTTCACAGACCCTCGCCCAACATTCCTGGTAATTTAGCAAAGAAAGCAATGAGTGGACAACTGTTAAGAGCCTCTTAGGCTCTTGTAATAGTCATCACACAAAATATTAAAAATTAGATAAATATATGTAATAAAGGATAAATACACATAACAAATGATCAGTTGAAAGTGGGTATTGGGCCACTGTTTTCATATAATTTATACTATCAGTTGGTTCTTTTTTTCCTATTTCGTCCCCGTTTACTAATCCTCTTATCACATTTTCTCATACCTTTTTAGCTAAGTGTCATCACAAGCTTAAAGTTGTTTATTATCACAATTTCCTTTGTTTTTGATGGCTTAGACAGGATTTGGACTAATCCTACTAATGACGGTTATGCTTAGTTCAATTCCCATAGCTCTCATGCAGTTCTAGTAACCGACCTCCAAGTTGGCATATCTATGAAACACCAAGTGAAATGTTGGAACATGAGTTTTGTTGCTAGCCCCCTCAATATGGATCCTTGTTGTTTAGAATGTGCTCATGTCCATCCCACAACCCTCCAGGCTCACAAAAAGTGTCCCAATAAAATTGTGTTTGGCACAGTGTTGCGGGGGGCCCCCCCCCCCCCCCCCCTCGATTCCACTCCCAATCCGTGCTCCGGGCGGGAGCGACTCAAGGGCAGGTCGAGAGCGCACTCCCAAAAACTCTTGGCAGGTCCCAAACTTGATGGTAGGGGGGATTACCACTTGTCAACACAAGACAAAGATCCCGCACAACCTACAGTCAAGAATTCCCTCAACCCCAAGAGCTCTCATGGTTCCATTCCCAACTTGGGAGCTCAAACAAGAGGGAAGAGCATAGCTCAGTGTTCTCAATCATCCATGATTGTCCCCACCTAGAAAGGTCACATGTCCAAGCTGCTCTTTGAATACCAAGAACTTCCCTTTCAACAAAGGCTTGGTAAGTATGTTGGCTATCTGATCATCGGTTGCAATATGATGGAGTTTTACTGCTCCTCTCAGCACCATATCTTGGATATAGTGATATTTGATCTCAATGTACTTGGACTTGTCATGGAAAACAAGATTTTCTGCAAAGTTGAATCTCACTCTTATTGTCACAATAGATTATTGTCATATCTAGCACATGCTCAAATAACTCTCCAAAGAGCTTCCTCAGCCACACTACCTCACAGTTAGCCAGGCTAGCATCGATGTACTTCACTTTAGCCGTGCTAAGGGCTATAGACTTCTGTTTTCCACTCATCCAAGATATCATGGCAGATTCCAAGCTAAAGCAGCATCCAAATGTGCTCTTTTTGTCAGCAAAGTTTCTGACCCAATCAGCATCAGAGTACCCATGTAGTCTCACATCTTCGGCAATATATCTCAATCCAAGATTGATTGTCCCATGCAGGTATTTCAGCACATGCTTTGCAACAATCTAGTGTGCATGTGATGGTTTAATCACATATTGGCTCAAAGTATTGACCACAAAACATATGTTTGGTCTAGTGTTCACTAAGAACATCAATGCCCCAATCAATTGTCAATACTCGGAACGATTAGCCAAATCAGGTCCTCAAGCTTCCCCTCATAACTTTTTGAAATTCATTTCCATTGGTGTGTTCATGGACTTACATTATGTCTTACCAAATCTTTCCAAAAGCTTGAAAACATATTTTCCTTGAGAAAGGAAAATCTCACCAGGTCTCTACCATAGCTCTATAGGCCCAAAAAGTAGTGCATCAAATGAAGATCTTTCATTTCAAATTCAAAAGTTAACTCCCTCGTACACTGGAGGATAAGAGGTTCTCTACCGGTCAAGAATAAGTCATCAACATATAATACCAAAACCAAAGGCATACCTTGTATAGTCTTGAAGTATAGATTTGGATCAGCATTGCTTCTGGTAAAACCAAGCTTCATCAAGAAGCTATCAATCCAGGCACACCAAGCTCTTGGGCTTACTTCAATCCATAGAGAGCTTTCTTCAATCTACATACGAATTTTCTTGTCATGCACTTCAAAGCCTTGTGGTTGCTCCACAAATACTTCTTCCTTAAGGAAGCCATGCAAAAAAGTAGTTTTCACATCCATTTGGTGAAGAGTCCATCTCTGGCTAGCAGCTAGAACCACAATAGATCAAATGGTAGTATATCGAGCAATAGGTGCAAAAATCTTCTCATAGTCTACTACCTTTTTCTGAGAGAAACCTTTAGCCACAAAATCTAGCTTTATATTTTTCAATATTGCCATTTGCACCATTTTTAAATTTGTACAACCATTTAGGAGTCACAACAAACTTACCTTTGGGTCTTCGAACTACTTCCCATACATCATTATGTATGATGGACTCATATTCTCCGGCCATTTCCATACTTGATCTTTCACTTCTTCTTCAAAAGTGCATGGTTCAAACTAGATAATATTGCTCACGGCTACAAAGTAACCTTGGAACTGGCATGGTTTCTTGCTTTCTCTAAAGGTTCCTCTGGGGGCAGCAAGTCTATTAGCATCTTGTAAAGTGTCGTGAAACAATAATGGTCTCTTTCTAACAAGAGGATCACATGGAGGAGGATCCAAGGGGCCCAAGGGCTCCATGGGTTCATTAGCAAGATCAGGTTGAGGATCTTCTTGTGTATCCAAGGCATCAACTTTCATTTCAACATTAGTAAGAAGAGGAGTGTATCTTGCCTTTCCAAGAGTTGCATCTTCATCAAATGTTACATTCCTGCTAAACTCTATAGTTCTTTGACCAAACAAATATATTCTGTACACTTTAGAATTTTCACAATAACCAACAAATGTACCTTTCTTACCTTAAGCATTTAGTTTGGTCCTCTATTACATTGGCACATGAAAGTAAACAGGGCAGCTTCCCCACATAACTTTTTGAAATTCATTTCCATTAGTGTGTTCATGGACTTACATTATGTCTTACCAAATCTTTCCAAAAGCTTGAAAACATATTTTCCTTCAGAAAGGAAAATCTCACCAGGTCTCTACCATAGCTCTATAGGCCCAAAAAGTAGTGCATCAAATGAAGATCTTTCATTTCAAATTCAAAAGTTAACTCCCTCGTACACTGGAGGATAAGAGGTTCTCTACCAGTCAAGAATAAGTCATCAACATATAATACCAAAACCAAAGGCATACCTTGTATAGTCTTGAAGTATAGATTTGGATCAGCATTGCTTCTGGTAAAACCAAGCTTCATCAAGAAGCTATCAATCCAGGCACACCAAGCTCTTGGGCTCTACTTCAATCCATAGAGAGCTTTCTTCAATCTACACACGAATTTTCTTGTCATGCACTTCAAAGCCTTGTGGTTGCTCCACGAATACTTCTTCCTTAAGGAAGCCATGCAAAAAAGTAGTTTTCACATCCATTTGGTGAAGAGTCCATCTCTGGCTAGCAGCTAGAACCACAATAGATCAAATGGTAGTATATCGAGCAATAGGTGCAAAAATCTTCTCATATTCTACTACCTTTTTCTGAGAGAAACCCTTAGCCACAAAATCTAGCTTTATATTTTTCAATATTGCCATTTGCACCATCTTTAATTTTGTACAACCATTTAGGAGTCACAACAAACTTACCTTTGGGTCTTCGAACTGCTTCCCATACATCATTATGTATGATGGACTCATATTCTTCGGCCATTTCCATACTTGATATTTCACTTCTTCTTCAAAAGTGCATGGTTCAAACTAGATAATATTGCTCACGGCTACAAAGTAACCTTGGAACTGGCATGGTTTCTTGCTTTCTCTAAAGGTTCCTCTAGGGGCAGCAAGTCTATTAGCATCTTGTAAAGTGTCGTGAAACAATAATGGTCTCTTTCTAACAAGAGGATCACATGGAGGAGGATCCAAGGGGCCCAAGGGCTCCATGGGTTCATTAGCAAGATCAGGTTGAGGATCTTCTTGTGCATCCAAGGCATCAACTTGACTTTCAACATTAGTAAGAGGAGGAGTGTATCTTGCCTTTCCAAGAGTTGCATCTTCATCAAATGTTACATCCCTGCTAAACTCTATAGTTCTTTGACCAAACACATATATTATGTACACTTTAGAATTTTCACAATAACCAACAAATGTACCTTTCTTACCTTAAGAATTTAGTTTGGTCCTCTATTACATTGGCACATGAAAGTAAACAGGGCAGCCTCATTGTTTCAAGTTCGGTGTGGGAATCTATTTTGGACATAGGTAGCAGCGTTAGCAACTTCTTCCCAAAGAAATTTTGGTAGCTTTTGATCATGCAACATAGCTTTGACTGCTTCCATGATGGTTATGTTCTTTCTTTTAGCCACACCATTCTGTTCTAGGTTATATGGTACCAGTGGTCTCTTTCTTGATTCCAGATTCTTTGCAAAATTCAATGAAATCATTTGAAGTGAACTCTCCTCTGTTGTCAAATCTGAAGATTTTGATTTGCTTTCAAATTTGATTTTCTACCAAAGCTCTAAAGTCTTTGAACATGTTAAATGTTTGACTTTGTTTTTAAAAAAAAATCCGAGTTTTGCAAGAAAAATCATCCACAAAGATTATATCATACAAGTAGCCACCAAGAGAAGTTATAGGCATAGATCCACATAAATTAGAATGTACAAGATGAAGTATCTTACTAATTTTTATTTTGCTTGAGGGGAATGATCCCTTTACATGCTTTCCATTTGCACACCCTTGGCAAATTCCATCATGATCCACTCTAATCTCAAGCATTCCAAAAACAATCTTTCTCACATGAGGCAATTGTTTTATAGTGAAGATGAGTGAACCTTCGGTGCCACAGTTCACATTGATGATTACTATCATGAATCAATGCATGGATAGGTCTTCCATTGATTTTATAAAGATCTTCAAATCATGATCCTAGAGTGAAGGCAAGTAATAATACAAATTGACTTCATTGTCTACAATGATATAATTCATCTTTGATCGCTGCAAAAGAGGTTAGTTTAGAAAACTATCATTCCATCATTCGCAAAAGTCATGACTATTTCCTGCAATCACTATTGTCAGTAAACCCATGACCTTTTTCATCAAATATAATGTGAGAGAATCAAAATCCCCCTATCTTCAATATTTAATTTCTATCGGTTATTCTTTCATAACCTTCTATGCATTATACTTCTTTTCAAAACAACATTTTCTTGCACATGCATAAACAGTTGTAAAACTACTCTTTACTTTTACATCCATTGACAAGTACCAAAACCACAACTATTAAACACACGCAACACCTTAATTACTATCTGCAAAATTACTATCGTGTCTATTTATTATTGAATCAGGGAGCAGGCTTTCTTGAAAAGTGGTGACCTCTTTTTCCTTTCTGCTTCTTGTCTTGCAAAACAAAGGCATTAGGTTCTCCCTCTTCATGCTTAAGAATTCTTCCTCTAAAAAATCATTTTGATCTCTTCTTGACTACACTTTCCTAGGAGCTCATCAAATGTGGGACACTTATCATTGGTACTAATGGTAGTAATAAAAGTTTCCCAAGTTGGAGAAAGACCTCCCAACGTAATCAGGACCATATCTTTTGTTGAGAATTCAATAGGGCAATGAATATGTTAATTCTCTTAACTTGATAACAATGTGTGTTACTTTTTACTTATTTGTTAATCTAGGTTGTCATTGATGTCAATATGGCAATATTTTGGACAGTAAACAATGATGTGAAGCCAAGTAGAGCAAATCCATGAAGCAACGGGAGTATGTCAATATGGAAAAAATTCTAGGAAACTAAATGATGATATGAAACCAAGGAGAAGCAAAGTAGATCAATGAAGAAACGGGAGCAAGAAGCCAAAGAGCAAGGACATCAGGAAAGCCAAGCCATGAGTAAGAGTTTGTTAACGGAGGAGTTAAGAAAGGAGGCATATCAAAGCTATCGCTTATGCTTAAAAGTATTGCAGAGTATCAGAGGAGTTAACGCATCAGAGAGTATTGCAGAATATCAGAGCAAGAGAGGCATATCGGAAAAGATATCAGAAGCCATCAAGGTATGAAGGTATCAGAGAAGTTCATTGAAAGACATTGCAAAGCCAAAGGAAGACCTATTGGACCAAGAGGAGCCATATTGGGAGTATCGCATGTATTATACGCCCAAGAAGTCCCGCAAAGAGGAAGAAGTCATCAAAAGAGAAGGAACAAAGAGGAACACACATCAAGAGCAGAAGCCACCAGAAGAGCAGTTAACAGAGGAACCATATCATGAGATATCGGAGGAATATCAGAGAAGAGCTATTGGAGCAGTGTATCAAAAGCCATAGGAGCGACAAGCCATGAGCAGATAAGAGTAGACAAGAGCGGAGCAGTGTATATATATATATATCTATATATAATATATATATATATATATATATATATAATATATATATATATATCGAAGAAATCACATTGGCGGGTCCTATTAAGTACATCAGGGAAACACTAAAGAAATGAATTGGTATATGAATGTTGTGTGTTAAACGGAGTATGGCAGAAGCCGTGGTTTTAACACAGAGTCCATCAAAAGCAAGTGAGGTTAAGTCAAGGAGGAAACAGATGGAGAGTGCACAGGATTCGTTGGATCTCATAGATCAACAGTCATCGCATGCTGGAAGAGCACGAAAGATAATTAGCGAAGAGGTGGTTTCTCAAAACCATAAGTGGTATTTCGGGCGAACAAAAAGTTGTAAAGCTGTATTGAAGGGTAGTCACCTGATTCCATTAAGCAATTGACACGTCGCACGTCGGAGGAGAGAGGAAACCACTTTATTGAGTGAGTAATCCCCGTGCATGTAGCTCACCCGATATCGTTGTCGAGCGTTGGATCAAATGTGGTTTTGATCTACAGTGCAGGATCACCGAGTAGCTTTGTTGGTCTGGTGTAATATCAACCGTCAGATGGGATGGTAAGATCTATAGTGGAGGATTAATTCGAAAAACGCAAACATCGGAAAATGTGCAAACGCTGTAAAAAGGCAGAAAAGGTAAGTTACACATGGTTATTGTGTATTTCATGTGGATAAATTCTATATAAGGATTTCATGTGGAAAAATAGCGCGGTTATAAGGATTTCATGTGGTTAAATTCTATATAACCAATGTTATAGAGTGAGAAGGTTATATATATATGCGGACCCGCTTCAATCGCAAGTCTTGAAGGAGTGTAACGACATAAACTGTCGATTGCGATAAGACAATGGACCCGACGAAGTTATTAACAACTGATTAATAACATAATCGCATCCGCTCCGTCAGCAGAAGGGGTATTGGCCATGTTATGTGCAAACCTCCGATTGCGATAGAGTTGTATATAATATCGCATCCAGTAGGAGCAATCAGCCATCGGCGATGGTATAGGCACAACTTATAAAAGACCTTCAAAAAGTTGTGATTGCGATTGGATAGTGACGTGGCATGTGGGACCTCAGTTGGTACAACCTCTCCAATGAAATCCTCCTTAAATAATGATTGAGTCTATTGTATAAATATTAAAGAAAAAAGGGCCTCTCTGATATTGTTTAATATGCAATATTTCTTTGCAATTCGGCCTCTCTTCTGAATTTAGGTGTCCTGTGAGTATTGGAACACTCGAATAGACAAAGGAAGCCTTGGAACGGGAAGCCGAAGAATCAAGCGAGCGTAGATGGACGAGCGAGAGCTAAGGAAGCTAAAGCAACTGGAGGAGCAAAGCCAAAAGGTCGAGCGAGCGTTGAGGAAGCCAAATCTCAAGCGAGCGAGGAGGAAGCCAAAGGTCAGCATACCAAGCTTATATAACAGAGAAAAAAAGTGGTTAAAGTTGGCGAACTATAAGAAAGGAAGAAGCGGTAGGTCCAGCAAGACAGGAGGAAGCCGAAGGTCCAACAAGATAGGAGGAAGCCGAAGGTCCAGCAGGACAGGAGAAAGCTAAAGGACGAGCAACTCTGTTGATTGGATTCACCTTTCAAAAGCTCAAACCGGTGTTGGGTTAATCAAAGCTTAGTGCAGTTAATTGTAGACACATTAAAGCTGTGTGGAGACATTATTGGAGATCATAATGGCTATTTGATATCATCATGAGATAACTTTTGCAGACTCTATGTGGACAGTATGAAGAGTTGTAAAGACTTCTTCATATGAAGATTGGTTGCCATTGACGTTGTAGCATGGAGACTACAGTGAAGCTGTAAACAGACAGAATTCAGTAAAGAAGGGTTTTGGGAGTAGAACATTACCATCAAACATGCCTTGACAACAGAGGGTTGGAGCCCTTAGGGTTGGTGCCTCAGAAATTGGAAGGATTGGTGTCCTTGGAATTGGTGCTATATCCAAGGTTGGTGCCTTGACAACAGAGGGTTGGAGCACTTGAGGTTGGTGCCTCAGAACTGGAAGGATTGGTGTCCTAAGAGTTGGTGCTCCTAAGTTCAAAGTTGGTGGCTTGACAAAACAGAGTTGGTGCTCCAGAGGTTGGAGCCTCACAAAAGTCCAAGTTGCTGCTTCGCAACAGATTGGAAAACATATATATATATATATATATATATATATATATATAATAATATTATAATTGTATCTATTTTAATGGCAAAGATTATATTAATAAAAGCATTTATTCTTGTTGTTCATCTTGTGTTCTGAATATAAATGTTTTGACTGGAAAAAAAACAATTGAAAAGAAACACTGATTCACCCCCCCCCCAGTATTTCCAACATTATTAGCTTTGTTCGTTATTATTCCAATGTGCAATACATCAACCAACTACCAAAACAGTAAGAATAGTGACACAATATATAGGTTGCAACAAGGGCCAAAAACCCTACTCTTGAGGGGAAAACCCAAATCCCTTCTTATCTTTCAGATCTTTCAATTGACGAATACCATGACCTAGATTCAGACAAATACCCTCCAAGATCAAGTCTACCACGGCCTCCTACTGCAATATCTTCGACCTCCCAATAGATCTGAAATTCTGCTGCCCAACAACTCCTGCAACAATTGTTGCTTCTCTAGGAGACTTCGATCTCCCTCTAATAGCCTTCCTCTTGACTTCGCTTGCCTTGACTTGAGTCATAGAGCTAGTAAGATTCCCTAAGAGACCTTCACTTGCCTTCCCTTTTCTTCTGCTTCCAAAATCGAACCGCAGAAGATCTAGCGCAAAAATCCTAACTTTAATCTTCCCAAAAGAATAGATAAGGCCCAGAAACACTTCAACTTCTTCACAATTCTTTCTTCGACTTCACCTTCTACTTCTTCACATAAGAAATGAGAGAGTGAGTGATCCAAATGGAGGACGAGTTCTTCTTATATATAGGCTTCCTCAAGGGTGGATGTGGCTCTTCATGTAGGTCGACTTGATCTTGGAGGTATTTTGACACTTTCAAGACAATAAATTTTTCCTTTATAATTTACAATGTGCCCATAGGGTCTTCCATATATGATAATGACTCTTCTACCTAGGACAAATCTTAGAAGCACTCAATGGGTGCTCGACCTATAAAATAAAAGAACTTGAGCATGAAACCCATGCTCCAATAATAGTAATAATTTATTTTCCATTTTATTTTACAAGAATATATTTCATACTTCTAAAGACCGAAACTAGTTACACATTTATCACCACTCCCTCTTAACTAGGGAGGTATTCATAAGAGGTACATGGTTATTCTCAATCTGAAGAGATCTCATGAGAAGAGTCGGATTGGTAACCCATCTGTCTAGCATCATATTAACCAGCATTGTCACATAGCAAGGCCGTGACTAACAGCGCTATCTCTCCACAAGATCATAGCACAATGTTGGCGAGACCAAAGATGTATAAACACCATCATCATTGTCTCCCAAGGTACATACTCCTCCGAGGTGCTCACAGAGTATGACCTCCTATTGGACTATTCTTATCTTGGGTAGTTAATCCTCAAAGAATATCGGTCCATGACAACACTTGTCTTGAATGCCCTACCACATTCTCATAGAGTATCGAATGCCAGATGGTTACCCAATACTCCATTCTTTCTTCCCAATTGAAGACAAGAATGTAGTGTCTATCTCACCCTCTCAATTAGGGAGGACAAATCCACCAAACCAAGCTAGTCCCTTAAGTATACAAGCTTCTTATTCGGAAGTGATTTCGTCAATATGTCAACTACTTGTTCATCGATGGAGATATATCGTACTTGCAGCACACCATTTTGTACTAGCTCTCGAATATAGTGATACTTGTTGATGTGCTTTGTCTTTCCATGAAACATTGGATTCTCAAACAAACGAATACAACTGGTGTTATCACAAAGTATCATTGTAGGGTTCATCGGTCCTTCAAACAAGTTAGATAGAGGCTTCCTTACCCATACTGCTTGTCTGTTTACTTCACACGCTGCAACATATTCAGCCTCAGCACTACTCACAGCAATGGTGTCTTGCTTTCTGCTCATCCATGAAGCCATGGAGGGTCCTAAACTGAAACATCCTCCTATAGTGCTTCTTCCATCCTATTCACTACCTCCCCAGTCAGAATCTATATAACCAATCAATTGGACATTATTCCTTCTATCATATTTCAGACAGTAATTGATGTATCCTCGCAAATATCTCAGAATATGCTTTTTGTTATCCAATGATCATGCTTCGACTCCACTTGGAATTGACTGAGTACAATTTCTGCAAAACATATGTTTGGTCGAGTATTCACCAAGTACATCAATGAGCCAACAAGTTGTATATACCTGGAAGGATCCACAGAGCTTGATTCGGAACTCCTCAATCTTTTCAAGTTTGTGATCATCGAAGTGGTCATAGGTTTACCGTCCATCATGTCGAACTTCTTTAGAATCTCGATCACATATTTTCCTTGACCCAAATAGATTTCATTCAATCCTGGCCAGACTTCTAGTCCCAAATAGTAATGCATCAGCCCAAGATCCTTCATGTCAAATTCTACTGCTAGTTGTTTCTTACATTCTTCATTTCGACCTTCTACACTTATCAAGAGAAGATCATCTACATACAGAAGAATAATTACAGGATAATTATTTTCAACCTTAATATAAAGGTTCGAGTCAGCAAAACTTTTTGTGAAGCCTATTCTTTGAAGGTATGCATTATAGCATAGCATGCCCTTAGTGCTTGCTTGAGGCCATATAATGCTTTCTTCAATCTACAAACATATACCTTTCTATCTTTGATTTCAAATCCCAAGGGTTGTTCTACATAGACTTCTTCATCTATGGTACCATTCAGAAACACAATATTGACATCCATTTGGTGGATGTTTCATCCCATCGATACTCCCAAAGAGACTAATGATCGAATCGTTGTATATCTTGTTGTTGGAGCAAATGTTTCTTCATAGTTGATGCCTTCAAGTTGAGAGAAACCTCTAGCCATAAATCTTGTTTTATACTTATCTATACTTCCGTCAACTGCATGCTTGATCTTATAGATCTACTTGGCAGTAACCACATATTTGTTTTTGGGCCTAGGTACGATCCCCCGGACTCTATTTTCATTCATGGCATCCTTCCATTCTCGATGTTGTACAACCTCTTCAAAGGTGGATGATTTTGCTTCTAATAATTTTGTCATGTATGCAGCATAACCAAAATATTTCTTGGGTCTCTTACTTTATCTAAATAATCCTTGTGCTACCCCATGACCTTTTGCATCAAGTAGTGTGGATTTTAACCATTTAGATATTTTCCTTGTTTCTGGAATGACCACGGGTTGAACAAGTTCACTTGGCCCTTCTTCTTCAAATAACAAAAGTTCTTCAAATATGACATCACAACTAATGTGATGTCCATTTTTCATATAGATTCCATAGGCCTTTGATGAGTTACTATACCCAACAAATATTCCCTTCATACCTAAAGGATCCAACTTCTTTCTTTTGTCCTTTGGTATATGAATATACACAAAACACCCAATGATTTGGAGATGATCTACAAATGGCTTCTTCCCAGTGAATACTTCTTTCGGAATCTTGTTATCTAGAGATCTGTGAGAACATCAATTTTGAATGTAGATCGTTGTCTTTGTTGCCTCTCCCCACAAAAACTTAGGTAGACCTTGATCGTGCAACATTACTTTTACACTTTCTTCAACGGATCTGTTCTTTCTTTCTACGACTCTATTTTGTTCGAGATTGTATGGGACTATCTGCGCCCTCTTAATCCTAGACTCCTTACAAAATGCTATAATATCTTTGGATGCATATTCTCCTCCATTATCAAATCTTAGTATCTTGATTCTTTTTTCTGTCAGGTTCACCACTTCAACCTTGAATTCTTGAAATTTTGTGAATACTTCATCCTTGGTTTTTATTAAGTAAGCCTAGGTTTTTCTTGAATGATCATCTATGAATGTGACATAGTATAGATGGACTTTGGAGTCATAGGGCCACACACATCAGAGTGAATGAGATCCAAGATTTATTTCGACCGTGAAGCACTGCTTCCAAATGGTCTCTTGGTATTCTTGCCCAATTGATCCACCTTCAAATTCGGTATTCCATCTACTATGGAACTTAAAGTTGGAAGTATTTTGAAATGTAGATGACCAAACCTTTGATGCCAAAGTTCACATGGACTAATCTCAGTGCAAACTAGGGCTTGGTTTACGGGAGATATTAATCTATATTAACTTCCTTCTTGGCTACCAATAACTTTTTCTTGAGTTATGCTTGAGTCTTTTCCCCAAACAAATACTCAACTACTTTTCCATCAATGAATGCTACTCTATCTCTTTTGTCTTCTAAACTTGAAATAGAAAGTAAATTTTTGTGCAAACTTGGAACAAATAGAATATTGTTGAGGTGGATGTTCCTTCTATCTTCGACTTTTATGGAAGTTGATCCAATGCCCTTCACAGGATAGCTCTTATTGTCTCCAAGTTCCACAGAGTAAGCGGATTTTCCTTTTGATACGGTCTTCGATTGGTGGGAGTGGCCAGTCATGTGCCTTGATGCACCACTATCAATTACCCAGATGTGTTCTTCTTGGAATGTACCAGAGAGAGCTGAGAAGAGACCTTCATCCCTTTCTTTGAATGATACCTTCTTTGCAGAGAATAAGAAACTCCATGCTTCCTTGATACCTTATTTGAGATGGCTTGCAATTTTCTTGATGAACTTCTTCATTGTTGTGGAGATATTCATGATGCCCTTAGAGAACCAAAGCTCTGATACCATGTTGATAATTTAATAGGGCAATGAATATATTAATTCTCTTAATTTGATAACTATTTGTGTTGCTTTTTACTTATTAGCTTTGTTTGTTATTATTCCAATGTGCAATACATCAAACAGCTACCAAAAGAGTAAGAATAGTGATACAATATATAGGTTGCAAGCCAGGGCCAAAACCCCTCCTCTTCAGGGGAAAACCCGAAAATCTCTTCTTATCTTTTAGATCTTTCAATTGATGAATACCATGACCTAGAGTCAGACAAATACCCTCTAAGATCAAGTCTGCCATGGCCTCCTGTTGCAATATCTCTGACTTCTCAGTAGATCCCAAATTTTGCTGCCCAACAACTATTGCAACTGCAGTTGCTTCTCTAGGAGACTTTGATCTCCCTATAATAGCCTTCATCTTGACTTCGCTTGTCTTGACTTGAGTACTAGGGCTAGTAAGATGCCCTGAGATACCTTCACTTGCCTTCCCTTCTCTTCTATTTCCAAAATCGAACCCCAGAAGATCTAGCACAAAAATCCTAACTTTGATCTTCCCAGAGGAATAGATAAGGCCCAGAAACACTTTGACTTCTTCGCACTGCCTTCTTCGACTTCTCTTTCTTTGCATAAGAGATGAGAGTGAGAGATCCAAATGGAGGATGAGTTTTTCTTATATATAGGCTTCCTCAAGGGTGGATGTGGCTCTTCATGTAGGCCGACTTGATAGCTACTTAGGCCAACTTGATCTTGGGGGTATTTTGACACTTTCAAGAGAAAATAAATTTTTCCTTTATAATCTACAATGTTCCCATAGGGTCTTCCATATATCATAATGACTCTTCTACCCAAGACAAATCCTAGAAGCACTCAATGGGTGTTTGACCTATAAAATAAAAGAACTTGATCATGAAACCCATGCTCCAATAATAATAAAAATTTCTTTTCCATTTTATATTTACAAGAATACATTTCATACTTACGAAGACCGAACCTCGTTACACATATTTCAACATCTTTCTCAAATACAATTTCACTAGCAATTGACAACTAATCCTTGATTTTAGATATCCTCATGAAGTATGCTTACATGGTCTCTCGTATGTTCATCTTAATGCCCTTGAGTTGTTTCTTCAAGGCAAAGATTCGACTCAAATTGTTTACTTGATACATTCCAACCAACTTGAAGATTCGATTTCTTCAACTTAGAAACATAGGTGATGAGAACGTCTCCAAGAAAATCAAAAATCATCTTCTTAGCCTTGACTTCTCCCTTCTTGTATCTAGCCTTAACAGCAACATTCGAATTTTCTAGTGGTTCTACTACCATGCCTTTAACATATTCCAGTACATCATGTTCTTCAAGAGTAATATCCAATCTTGTCTTTCATGGACAAAAATTCAAAGCATCATTCAGCGTCTCTTCGATCTTGAAGTAAGAAGAAGACATCTTCCAGCAGCAAACTAATTTCAGTAGTAAGTCAAACAAATTTCAGCAACAAGTGATATTTCACTTAGGCTTGTCTTCACCAAAGCTCTGATACCATGTTGAAATTTTGATAATCTATGTTGTAACAATTACTCGTTCCAAAATTTCTTTTTGCTGCAATATTAGTTAAGCAATTGTAGATAGAACGTAAACCAAATGCACAATTGAAGGCAGCCAAGAACAATATAAGACACAGAGAATTTATGTCCAATAACCAGGGCAATACCCACAAGGGGAAAACCCAACAAGATTCTTCTTCTATTAGATATTAATTGTTCAGCAGAGATACAAAATACCTTGAGAGATCAAGAAAATGAGTAAGTTCACCCAAATCTAATCAAGTTATAGCATGAAGATCACTCGCAGTAGCAGATGATGCAAACATTGAATCAACCTTCAAGTTCTACTCTTACTGTCCAAGTCTCTCTCTCTCACACAATCTTCTTCAAGTCTTGCCAACAATCTCGCTCAAGTTCAAATTCTTCTTTCAAAATGCACAAGTAGTGAGAATGAGATGATATGAGATACATGTATATAGGAGGAGCAACAAATATTGGTCATAAAGAAGGAGCAATACACATGCCTTCAGGAGAAGTTACATATGCCATTTAGGGAGGTACACATGCCTTTGTAACTTATGCCATAAAGGAGAGAATGTAACATATGCATTAAAGAGTGTGTAAGAGGAATCCTTTATGACATGCTTTAATGAGTGTGTAAGACGAATATGCCATGCTTTTAATGAGTGCGTAAGAGAGAGTGTAATGTATCCATTAAGTGAGAGAGAGTAACATATGCATTAATTGAGGGAAGTTACATATGACATGATTGAATGCCATGATTTAGAAACATGAATTTCCTTTTAATAATAATATAATAGTATCATAAAGTATAATAATGCAAGGCGATTTACTATTTTTGGAAAGTCTCATACTTGAGATGCTAGGCATGACTTTCTATCTTTTGAAAGTCACTCCAGAATTGTCAAAAATGGGATTTTAGATAAGGAAATTCATCCCTACGCTGCCAATTTTCAACATGGATAACGGCTTTAGATGAAACCTCTCTGCAGCCTTCTTTTCCTTCAATAATTCGTGCTTAAATTGTACTATGAGCAATCATAAAAGGAGTATCTTACTGCCTAGGGAACTGGAGCGACCAGATTATCCACAAGGCTATCTCTACTACCTTTGAAAGAAACTCAATGACCAATTAAATATCACAACGACTTTAATTTTGTCCTTTGTTACTGCATTGTTACTTAACCAGAGGCTCAGTAGACCATAAAGGCGCCTGTGCTGACTAGATAAGGGCCTCGCTACTCTTAATATGCTTGTGGTGCCTCAGAGAGAGTCACAAAGGATCTGCAACGTCAGACAATGTTTCATTTAAACCATAGGACAGACTTTTGTCACTCTAGACCGATCCTTGACCAATCACAGAGGATTTCTTCTAGCCAAAATAGGTGTGAGTTTACTCCAAGAGACCACGTTGTAACAAAAGAAAGAAAAAACAATGCCTAGCTAGGTTGGGATCACCTCCACCAAAACTAATCAAAGATATAAGTGGTCTTAAAACCCTCGGAGCCTCAGGCTCAAAGAAAACAAAGATAATTCAATTCAATTCAAGGATGATAAAATGATTCTAACTCTCTCATATTTATAGATTTCCTTGTGGGGGTTCTTTGCCCCCGCGACCCCAAAATTTACCCAATGTTGCCCCAAAACATTAGATAATGGGTTTCCCCCTTTATTAAAGACTATAGCCTACAAGGTTGGATAGGCTACTTCGTCCAACCTTGGGCCATTAATACATAGGGGACATTACACTGTAGCATTGCCCGTGAATGGATTTAATTGCATTTAATTATAGTTTGGGTTGTAAAGTAGTTATCAACATTTCTTCATTAAGATAAGATAAGATAGGCTCTAATCCTACATATATTTTAGTTGCATCTCACAATCTTACACTCCCGAATTCATAATTGAATTCTAATAGAATTTCATATATAAATTGACTAACAACAGATACAATGGCTCCAAGCATATCCCTATTTGTATAAATACTCTTGAAGGATTACAAACTCGGTTGGTTAACCTCCCCAAAACTATCTCTTCTTTTTTGAGTTATATGTGTTCATGACATTCTTGGCATAATGTAGTCTCCTCTTGGAAGTGTGTTGAAGCCCTACATTCAACATTTTGGTTCCATTACCAACTGTATTGGTTCCGAGATTTTAGCAATGGTAAGGTTGAGAACCTGCAAGAAGATTAAGAATACCTCGAGATTTCAAAGACTGCTCATGGATTCTCTTGGATGTTGCTTGTACAACACTGAAAGAAATGGTTAGATAAAAATATTGCAAGTTGGAAACTTTGATTTTGATGGAAGATTTATTTGAGAAAATTGATTTTGAAATGTGGGTGTCATTTTTCTCTTGGTATAGAAAAATTTTCTTTCACGGTATGGAGAGTTTGCTAGATATATGTTTGACAAAATTTATGAGGAGCATTTATTGCTCTTAAGAGTAAAAGTTTAGATCTATGCTGAGAAATGCAAAGAAGATCTTCATTATTCTATGGTGAGTCGAGCCTGCATGCAGAAGTAGATGTTAGTTGTGATAATTGTCTACCCCTCGAAATTAATGCGAAGTTATGTTGATAGATAGTTGTCATTGATGTCAACCCGAGCAGCACTGAGAGCTACCCTGATCTTTGCCAGTAAATATGGCATGGAAATTCATGATTTTTCGTGTCCAAATCATTCTAGTTGAATTCTCCTCAGAAAGATCTTTCTAGTGGTAATAGGAAAGAGGAACACCACGTAATTCTTCAGGGCCTGAGTTATTCATGTTTGAAGTTGGAGACCCCCATCTGTGATCTAAAACCCCAGAGGTGGTGACATGGCACTTTGTCATTCGCTATTAATTATTAGACATCTAGTTTAGGGGTTTCACATTATGTTTCATGGATAAAATCACCTTAAGATGGGCATCCCACGAGTTTTTGCAATCTTAAGACATATCCCTCATTGATTAAAAAAGAGGAGAGGAAGAGGAGAAACCCATATTCATCCATCAAAAAGGGCAGCAACCCTCCTTCCTTAGACTATAAGGCATACATTATTTGAATTTTAAAATTCCCAAGTCTTTCTATAACAAACAAGGTTTGTATACCTGCAATAATCTTCAGAATACTTTTAAGGCAAAAACATTCATTGCAATGTTTTAAAACTCCGACTCGGCCGAGGGTCGACTCCGACTCCGACTCGGTATCGACTCGGCCTGCTCGATTTCAATGACTCGGTGGTTGTAAAAAATACATTAAATATTTATTTTTTATAAAAACACATAATTTTAAAGATTTTCATTCATGTTTCCAAACACACAGCATGAGAATATAGATAGAAGACAACATATGATCAAAGTAGGCTCATGATATTATCCATTATATCAAAATGGCACCCAATGCACTGTCCAATACATACACGACGTTGATATAGAGATCAAAACAAAAACACATAACCAAAGAGGCTATAAATGGCCTCTACAACAAAAGTTTGTGACCAGTACTACTGGCTACTGCTAGAGTTGCCAACATCATCTAACTCAGTGTTACTTGGAAGCGGGAGCGAAAGTGGGGAGCGAGAGCGAAAACAGGAGTAGGAGCGACATTTTCAGAAGCTCCTGGTTTGGGAACGAATCCTGGAGGAGTTCGACAACCAATGTCACTAACATCAAGGTACATAGAGGGATTGGTGCTCTTGATTAGATACGAGTTCCATACCCTAATACATGACAAAATTCAATGGAAACATTGCAATCCTCCAATCCTGAAAAACTGATAAGTCTGCTGGATTTTGAATGAAATCTAAAATTCTACTTTCTCCATATGAAATCCAATGAGGCTGGGAACCACTCTCAAACATCCTGAGTCATTTCATGGTAATGTTAAAATTTTAAGTAAAAGGATGAAAATGAAGATTAAGGAGAATGTCACTTTTACTTTAAGAATTTAAACATTACCATGAAATTTGAATAGCATATCAATACTAGGAGAGGGGAATGGACCCCAAATAGCACTTAACCAATTTAGAAAACACCTTGGAGTCCCCAACAATTAACTAAATGTTAATGCTTTGGGCATGCTCTACAGTGTTCTTGACCCAATCTAATTTTCCAATATCCTCAAGCATGAGGTCTATGCAATGTGCAGCACATGGGGTCCAAAAGATGGTTTTGTGTTTTTCCTCTAATGGTTTACCAACAAGAACATAGTTAGAGGCATTATCTGTGATGATTTGAACAACATTAGCCACCCCCACCTCCTCAACAACCTCATCTAATAGCTGAAACAACAATTGTCCATCTTTCACCCTATCAAATGCATCAACTGATTTGAGAAACATAGTTTCGTGTGGGCAAAAGATAAGAAAGTTTATGATGGTATGGTTCCTTTGATCAGTCCATCCATCTGACATGATGGTACATCCTATTTTTGCCCATGTGTTTTTGAAATATTTCAAATACTCATCAATTGAGAAAATTTCTTTTCGCAAACGAGACCCCTTAACTCATGCACAATAGGGCCATTGAAGCCCTTTCCAACAACAAATATGCATAAAACATAGGCTCATAATATGGTGAACGGGAAGCATTGAAGGGGATATCAGCATCATACCACCATCTAGCTATGTAATCACAAGCAATCTCCCTCAATTCTTTCTTCCAATGGCCATCTAAAGTGGGTTGCATATGACTTCTACTAGCTTGAGGACCATGTGCATCTGATGGAGAGGAGGGTGTGACAGTGAAATAACTTTTGGTATTCATATCACCCTTCTTTTTCATTTTACCTTTACCTTTTTTTCTTGCATGGTCTCCAAAGAGGGAGGAACATAGCGAAAGGGGTTCAATACATTAGTACAAGGGATAGATGAAGAGCCCTCAAAATCAAAATGGGGGTTGGTAGCCATCATTTGTTGTATACTACTCTTCCTCCCAATTTCAGCCTCTATTTCTTTTTGCCTAGCTTTTTCTTCTTGAAACTTCTCAAAGCTATTTAACAACTCCTTCCTAATTTCCCCAACTTGTGGTGATTCACATGGAGTAATTTGGCCTCTAATACCAGCCACGTGTTGTTTCAGCCTATGAATGCCCCTAGGACCCTCCTTAATTTTTCTATGGCAAAATTTGCAATGCATTTGATTATCAACCATTTCAGCATATGCCCAAGCAGCATCTTTCACTCTAGGAGCCATTTTTTGACTTGGAAATGAAAGAAAAAAAAAAAAATTGAAAATGAAAACAAAAGAACAACATTGCTTCAATGTTCATTTCTTTTACAAAAAAAGACTCTTTTCAATTTCCAGATTTGCACAAAAAATAGATTTTAGAAGTGAGAAAAAAATACCTCTAGGCACAAACCGCCTCCTCAATGCTGCTCCAACAAACCAACTCCTCAATGTTGCTCCATTGGCTACCCAAGAAGCTCCTCACTGCTACTCCGATGTTTGCCCAAGACTCCTCACTGTTGCTCGCTCCAAAAACAAACTCCACAACTCTTCACAAACTCCTCGCAAATTCTCACACAAATGCAATGAAATAGTTGTGAGGAAATGAGAAGAATTGGGTAGCTTTCATAGGGTTGGGAGAGGTAAATGTACCTCAAAATAACCCTAAGGCAAATTAGAATTGGATGTGGGGTCCAATTTCTCCCAAAAAAAAAAAAATCGTTGGGCGTGCTTTTGCGTCGGTGAGCGAGCCAACCGAGTTAGTTTGGGCTCGGCCAAGCCAGTCGGGTTGTTACCGAGTGGATCAAGTCAGCAACCAACTCGATCGGCTAGGTAACAACCTGGCCAGTCGTTCAGTTTCGGCCACCAAGCCGACCTGGCCAGGCATTGTCTTGGTCTAGCTCGGCCAAGTCGAAGTCGGCTCAATCATTTATTAAAACCACTGATCCTAACACATCGCAAAATTGACTCATACAATCTCTAGATGGTTGTTAGTAGGGTCTCAAATATGCCAATTTCACAGTCTTTGGAATAATGCCTCCCTCGGGATTGTGTCAAACACTCTAAAAATCTACAAAACAATTGTAAACCTTCAAAGAGCGATGATGAGTCTCCTCAATAATGGCTTGAAGTGTGAAGATGTGATCAATCATCTGGTAGTTAAAGTGAAACCTTCGTTGTCCTCTAGATCTGCGAGGATGGCTCTCCAACTCCTCAAAAAACCATTGGTGTAAGATTGTGGCATAAAGCTTGGAGATTGTATGACCCACCATGATCGTCCAATAGTTGTTTGGATCAAAGATCTCCCTTGATTTGTGGATCGAATGAATAACCAATAACGTATCAAGCAAGGAAGCAAGATCAGATCAGGTGAGTGTTGGACTATAAAAGGACAAAGTTAGAGTGTGGAATACAAACAACGTTTGGTGAAAATAAAGAAACAAGCCATATGCATATCGAATTGGGATTTCTAAAGTTGAATATCAAAGCTTCACAAGAGAAAGGTTGTTGCAAAAGAAACAAAGGTCAATGTAGCAAATACAATGTGAGGACACAATTTCTCTTAATTGAAATGGACAAAAAGACATCCAAAAGAGGGTTGACGCTGGCCTACGCAGTGATGGCGCAAATGCAGTGCAGTCAGTGAGGAGAAGTCGAATTTCTACTAACGGAATTCGAAGTTCAATTGTCGGAAGCCAGGGTGTGAGACTGGAGGCAAGAAAGTCGATTTCTCAGCCAGCAAATGATCCAGAGCAGAGGCAGAGTAACACCCAGGAGGGGTGACACAAAAGCTGCCCAGGGTGACGCAGTTTGACGCAGAAGCCATCAAAAGGTCATGCAAAGCCTCCAAAGCTGAGGATCAGTCACTGATTCTCCAATGACAAGGTGAGATTATTTCACCAGTCTTTTGTCCAGTATTTTCTCTGTAAAGGATTGCTAGTTGAGCATCCTAGATTTGTATTCAGAATTTTCTCTTACATAATAGAAAACCCTCAAAACTGCTGCACCGGTTTTCCCACATTGGGTTTTTCCAGAGACTATTTTGTCCAAAAATAATTGTGTCCTATGTATCTTGTTCTTTGCTTAGTTTTTGTTTCATGTAATCAAATATTAAAGTAGTGTAGGCTACAGAAGTAATTTGCTTCAGTATTCAGATAATAACTTGATAATGTAAATTAAAATCAAGTAGGTGAAGTAGATTCAGATTTGCTGCAGCAGGGGTTCCTTGAGGATTAGGAATTTTCACATGGTATCAGAGCATTGATTTTGAAACAAGGAAGAGCAAATCCAACGTTGAGCAGAGAGGCCAAAAGCTACAGTTGGCAGCAATTCGAATCCCCTTGAAGGGATTACGCTGTCCTTGCCGAGAAGCAGAGATTTCGCGGAAATCTCTCTCTAAGAGAGTCGACACAGAGGTACAATTTCTGAATCGTAAGTTTGCAGAAGCAGAGGGAGTGACGTAGAGCCTCAGCGCACTGCTTGAAGGGCATAGTTTCTGTCGGGGAGAAATCCGTCGGAAAAGAACGAAGACACATAGAAGGGGAATTTTCTCCTCAAAGAACTTTCCTTGCCAAAAGTTCGAATTTCTCACTTGTCAGGCAGCAGTGCTGAGCAGTGGATAGAGGAGTCAGTTCGACAATTTGGGTGAGATGGCATTGCATGGGCTCAGAGATCAGGACAAGTTGGAAGGTGCTTCCAACTATGTCTTATGGAAGACCAGAATCTTAGTTATTCTGGAGGAATACGATCTTGAATCCTACGTCAAAAGTGTTGTAGTTGTTCATACTGACAATGATCAAAGGAAGAACTACAAGGTCGAGCAGGGGAAGTCGAAGAGGCTCATTCTCAATGGAGTTTGAGATCATGTGGTCTCACACTTGCAAGTTAAGGATACAGCCAGAGAGATGTGGGAAGCTTTGTCTTCTCTGTGTGAAGGCTCTTCCGAACAACGGAAGATGTACCTAGAACAGAAGTTGCAGCAGACATTGATGCAGAAGGGAGAAGGAGTCAACTCCTATCTTCAACGTCTTCAGGACACCCGAGACCAGCTTGCTGCAGTGGGGTCCACTCCTCAGTCTATAGCGATGGTAAGGATAGCCCTGAATGGAGTCTCAGATGAATGGCAAGTCTTCGTCCAAAGCATATTAGGCAAGGAAAGACTACCTTCATGGGAGGAGATGTGGGCAGCCCTTCAACAAGAGGAATTAAGGAGGGACCTAGTAAAGGTCAACCTCAATGGCAACAATGAGAGTGGAACGAAGACCAAGGAGGAGGAGAAAAACGCAGCACTAACATCGAAGGGGCAGTAGAAGCCGAAGCGAAAGGAGGACATTCCGAAGGTGAAACGTTTCAGATGTAGCAAGATGGGCCACTTTGCATCCCAATGTCCTTTGAAGCAAAAAGATAAGGATGAAAAACATGATACTAAGGTTGCTCCAGCAAAGATTGACGAAGATGAGATTGCCATGAGTGCCCACGCATCTCCAGGAGGGAGATGGAGCGATGCATCCCAATGTCCTTTGAAGCAAAAAGATAAGGATGAAAAACATGATACTAAGGTTGCTCCAGCAAAGATTGACGAAGATGAGACTACCATGAGTGCCCACGCATCTCCAGGAGGGAGATGGGGCGATATTGAGTCATAGTCGGGAGGAATAAATATGGGCAGAATCCTTGAAGAGTCCACCTCTTAGACCAATTCCTTGCTACAGGAGCCCAAGATTCAACAGTAGTGATATGGACTTAGTGTCAAATAATACAGTGGATTGCTTGGAGAGACAGATGCAGTAGCCGGAGACCAGAGACTAATCAGTGGAGAGCAAGGTTCGTAGTAGTGCAGTTGGCAAAGTGCAGAAGTCAGCAGCAGCGCAGAAGATTCAAAGGGTCAGAGAATAGTAGTAATCAAATTCCAACATTCATGGTATTATGCTGAACAAAGTTAAGTTCAGTTAATTTTGGATGTTTTTTCCGTTGCTTCTCTTAGCAACTAAGTTGCAATACGAATGCAGTGTTAGCAGTGGTAGTGCTAGCAGCATAGCAGATGCAGCATTTGAGAGGGAGTTGTAGTACAGATATAGCAGTGGCAATGGCAGTGTCGTGGGTAGCAATACAGTTGTAAAAGCAGCACAGTGTTGGTGGCAACAACAGTGCGGAAAGGAGGTGCTTCAGAGACAGAGCAGCATGAAATTGGACATTGTTGCTAGAGCACTTTCTTCGCTAAGAGGGAGTGTTAGTTTTTGGTTGCATCGAATGTGCTCTAGCCATGAAAATTGGTGGAGAGGCTAAGGCACATGAGTTTTAAATAACACAGAAGTTGTTTGGTGAAAATCCACCCGAATTGTACTCTATTAAAATAATTAATATTTTTAATAGGGTTCCTAAGTCTAAACTTAGGAAAACTAAAATATTAATGGGTATTAATCAAAATATGGGTGAGAATGTTCTAGAAAGCAAATCAAATCAAGATTTTATCTTAGCCATTGATTAGAGACTTAATTTCAGTCATTTAAGTCTCAACAAGAAAAGTATAAGGAGGCTTGGGGTTCACTTAGAAACACACAGAGAGATTGAGGAAATCGATTTTCTGAGGTGAGAAGTTCTCCAGAGGAAAATCGATTGGGGAGATCTTGCAGCAGAGGGGCAATGAGAATCCGGGAGAAGGTATTTCCAGAGAGTACAAGGCAAAGAAAGGACAGAAAGACGTCCAAAAGAGGGTTGATGTTGGCCTACACAGTGCTAACATAGAGGCAACGCAGTCAGTGAGGGGAAGTCGAATTTCTGCTGAGGGAATTCGAAGTTCAGTTGTTGGAAGCCAGGGTGTGAGACTAGAGACAAGAAAGTTGATTTCTCAGCCAGCAAAGGAACTAGAACAGAGAGGCAACGTAATACCCAGAAGGGGTGACACAAAAGCTGCCCAGGCTGACGCAATTTGACGCAGAGGCCATCAGAAGGTGACGCAGGGCCTCCAGAGTTGAGGATCAGTCACTAATTCTCCAATGACAAGGTGAGATTATTTCACCAGTATTTTCTCTCTAAAGGATTGCTAGTTGAGCATCCTAAATTTGTATTCAGAATTTTCTCCTACATAATAGAAAACCCTCAGAGCTGTTTCACCAGTTTTCCCGCATTGGGTTTTTCCGAGCAAATATTTTGTCCAGAAATCATTGTGTCCTATGTATCTTGTTCTTTGCTCAGTTTCATGTAATCAAATATTAAAGTAGTGTAGGCTGCAGAAGTAATTTGCTTCAATATTCAGAAAATAACTTGATAATGTAAATTAAAATCAAGTAGGTGAAGTAGATTCAGATTTGCTGCAGTAGAGGTTCCTTAAGGATCAGGAATTTTCATAGGCAACAGTGATATGCTGCCGTGGTTCACTGTAAATAGCAGTGTCCCACTCACAATGCTTAAGAATATCATTCCAGGATGCATTGGCTACACTGGCCATGTTGATGTTCACATTCCTCTGTTGGATGCTTACATCATGGATAATATAACTTCAATTCTTCTCATCTCCCTTGGCCATCAGGTTATGGGCCAAAAGGATTTCTATTTGGCCAATAATCCTAAATGTTGTTTGAACTGATTTTCACATTGGCTCACAAATCTTCATATACAGATTTCTTGGCTATGAAACCCTCTTCGGGGAGAAGCTTACATCTTACCTGTGTGCTATTTGTTTCTTCACGGTGGAGTTTCCTTGTGTTGAGGACATGGAGCACATCTTTCATTACAGGCCTTGATTTATGGAACGTGACAGCTTGTTCAGAAAACTTTATCAGCCCTATAGCAGACGAGCAAAGGCATATGACCAGCATGTAACCTTGTACTGTATACTATTTATAGGATTTTTATTTACCAGAAACAATAATAGATGGAATCCTGAAACTCTATTATAGAAATATTGTTAAAATAGCTTAAGAACAGATTCCATCTGAATTTATAAAAATGAAGGACGCATAATCACAATGAGGTGCATTCTCATATCAGGAATAAGGCCGGGCTATTTATACATGTTGAAGAGAAAGTCTAACCCCTACCTAAAGAGAGAATTACCTCTGTTGCTGTATGCATGAACATCTTCACAGAAAAGGTTAAACTTTAATATTTTAAAGTCACATAAAAAGCAAGGAAAACACTAGACTGATTGACTTGATCAAAGAAGGTGGCAAAAGATAGAAAGCAATAAGCTCTTTCTGGAACAGTCTACATTTCAAGAAACAGATATACATTATCGAAGTGAGATTTAACTGAAAAATATAGCAAACAGAGCCATGTGGCATGAAAAATACAAACCTGGCATGCATTTAATTTTGCCTCCAAATTATCAATATAACCTTCACATCGGATAATCTGATCTTCTTTCTCTCTTAAGCCTCCTTCAGTCTGTCCAACTGTTTGTCTAAGATGTTTAACCTCATTTTCTAATGATTGCCGCACCTCTTCCCGGGTTACAGTTTCTGTTGCAAATCGTTTCAGCTCTTCATCAAATCTTTTCCGTGCAGCCTCTGCACTTTTCAGCCTCTCCGCAAGTGCATTTTTCTCTTTGACCACCCTCTGTAATAGTTGACAACATTAAGCAATCAACTTCTTATACATCAAAAACTAGATTAGAAATGCCGAATTTATGTAATATATTAGAAGCTGAACGTTATTAATTTATTAGTAACAAAGATATTTTATCACATCAGTTGTCCTCCCACCAATTAATGTAAGTGTGACATGGAGATCTACTAGGAAAATAAAATCCGATATTAATGTATATCATGCAGAAAAACTGGCATTTGTAGTTACATGGGGATTCCATGAGGATGAATGGTAGTGCCATAGTGGTTTATCCCAAGAGAGTCTTCATTAAAATTACTTGTATAATGATCCATTTAAATAACACACAACAAATGAGAAAATTGATGTATCCTACGTTGTAGATGGAATATACTGTAAATCAAACATACCAACATTATTTACAGTAATTAACCATTTTCTCTTACAGCTGTATATGCCTGATGCTTCTTGATGGGGATAAAAAATAGCTATGACATTCATCTTTGACAATGTTAGCAGCCATGGTATTTCACTTAAAAGCATGACTTTCCTCTGGCCTAAGATGACTAACAATTCCAGGAAACGTATACTTTAGCATATAGGTACTCCTTCCAAGAGCATAAACCCTATCACCAGAAACATCACCCCACCTAAGAATTTTTAAGGCCGAAAAGCTAGAGAAAAATGACAAAATCTCTAAATGTGGTAGGGCCTGTTTCCCCTTTCACAGGACCAAGCCATTCCAGAGCATCTTCGAGGATGTTTGCAAGGTGATTTTGCATTTCTATAATTTTGTTCAATAAGAATTTCTTGGAAAGAAATATTTCTTGACAAGAAAATTTCTGTGGTAACTCAGTTCAAACAGTTAACACTGTTTTAGTTCATTCTTGGCATGTCAATAGCTACTTAGTATGTTCCCTTGTTTTAGGGTGGTTTATGTCAGTTCTGCATTCAGAAACTTCAAAACATTCACTGTACATCCCCATCTTTCATTCTCAACGAGATATAGTCTGCCAACTACATTTAGCTTAACCATCTCATTCAGAAACTTCAAAACATTCATTGTGAATTTTCACCTTCCATTTTAAAAAGAATATAGCCTACCAGCCCCACTTGCCAACATTGTTTTTCATGAAATTGCTTCCTCTAACTATTATTAATTTTCAAATATGTACAAAGTGAGCCATTTTTACAGAAGCAATAGGCCACGTCAGAGCCACCACCCGCAACAAAAACATCAACTTCCAAAGCTTGAGAGCTTTAACAGCTGTCAAAAACCCCAAAGACCATAGGTCCTATTAAAATTGGCACTTGGGCATACAAAATAAAACTACTGTCCCCATAAAGCCACCTAGCAGGTAAACAAAAGAGAACCATAAAATTCTCCCATCAAGGCTCAATGACAAAAACATACGTGTACATGAAAATTATTCAGGCCACCATCGGGATCAGAACCGTATCTAGAGGGAAAGCCATCCTTGTCAATCAAGGGAGGGCCCCAACCATCATCCATTGGCTTTGTGTCATGTACAGTGGTGCCTCAGCCATCATTCTCAGGTTGTTTCTCATTTTCTAAGATAGAAAGAGCAAGAGCTGAGAACTTGTCATTAAAGGGCCATGGAGCATGGTGGAGAGGCCAACTATGATATTGCCTCTGTCATTCCCATACACCAGAAAATTGGTGCAGAAGAAACACATTCAGCACCACTTTCTAAACCTGTACAGTAATCTACAATAAGGGATTTGCAATAATCAATAAATTGTCAGCCTAGGAAAAGAGTTTTTCAGTTTGGGGATGATTAAATATAGAAGCATTCTTTTTTCTCAACGTAAGAAAACGAGCTTCTATTCTAAGAAGCTTCCATGCTACTTGAAACTCAATGGTCCAAGGTAGGTGTCCCTTATCGGGGTTAACTTACAGGAAATGGGGGTCTTGGGGAGTTGACCACAAAACTTAGAGACCCATCTTTAGTTTATAATAATCATCTACACTATAGAATTAAGCATATTAATAAAGTCATTTATTTACGTGTAATTCATGCTTTACTGTTTGTCAGAATGACTTAAGTACACTTAACTCATTCTAAAGTTTATGCATTCCACTGTTTACACACTTAGCATTTTGACTTGAATCATTCCCTTACTATAAAAGGATATGTGCTCTTTCCATTTTATTAGTCCAGGAAGCAGTATTTTCTTCCCACTTCTATTTTGTTCTTGGTTTCTTGGAGTCTTTAATTTCTTTCTGTAATATGGAATCAGAACCATGGTGACAGGAAGTCAAAGCAGGTGAAAGCGTAAAGGACTGCATACATCAATAACACACAAGGTACTCTCATCTGATACAACTGACAAATTTATCAGGCTTTGGCACAAAGAAAGCTAGGCATTTTTTAATTTTCAGGCTATCTAGCCAGGTTTATTTTTCTGAAAACAAAACAATTACTAGGTTTATATTCTTGGTTTTAAAGAACAGGCTAGGCTTCTTTTACCCAATTGATTTTCTTAAAAAAGATAAAAGTTTTCAGAAAATCAAAAGGGAAAAAAAAAGGAAAATTACTTATTGCGCAGCCACCAAAAGAAAAAACAGATTCGTACACCCTGCATTCAATGACTGTACAGTAGACTATACAATGTAGGAAGGCGTGTGGATCAGCTGCCAGCAAGCCGTACAGCAAACAGACAGTCACACAGCAGCCACTAGTAATGTTACAAGATGTACGCCATCCATACACCAGTGACCAGCAATCATACAACCTGCACAAACTCATACAACTGCCAAAAATTGAGCAGATTAGATCATACAGATGGCCTGCTGGCCTGCTGTAAAATTGGGTGCACAGCAGCAGAAATTCAGTGGTTTATGCAGTCAATTCGACCATACAGCAAACCAAATTGGTCAATTTCACAGAGATTTTGCAGATTCAGCACGTGATCAACTGGAATTTGCCAGACTCTAAGGTTTGCAAAAGATTTTTGTATCTTTCAGCAAATTTATCAGTTTTCCAGCAAGAATGTTTATATGTATTTTAATCTCCGTAACCCTCAGTTTGGGGTTGCAAATATCTCCAATTTCTTCCAATATTTCTGATTTCTTCCAATTTTTTCAGTTTGCTGAATTGTTCACCATTTTCCGAGCTTTTCAGGTCCAATTTTATCCTTGCCATTATTTGCCCAATAATTTATGATATCCTACCCAATATTTCACTTAAGTTCCATTCCAGACCCTCGACAATAACCTGCCCCCATTCCATGTCCTCGAGACCTTGATCTTTTTCCATGTTCTGTTCTTCACAAGAGCCTTAAACTCTTGGAAACTCTTGAAGACCTGATCCTTGGTCTTCATAAAGAAACTCCAAGTCTTCCTGGAGTAGTCATTGATGAAAGTGACATAGTACTCATATCCACTCAATGATACAAAAGACATAGGACCATAAACAAAGTGAATCAAATCAAGAATGCCTGCTACCCTGCTGTCACTGCTCGAGAAAGAAGACTTGGTGTACTTTCCCAAAGCACACCCCCTGCGCACATCATGCTTCTCAGTACTAAAATATGGTAAGCCTGTGACTATCTCCCTCAATACCCTGAATGCTCCAAGGTGCAAGTGGGCCATCCTCCTGTGCCATAACTTGCACAAATCACTATTGTTGGTCGTTGACACTAAAGCTCTAGTACGCTGAAACATGAACCTGTAGAGTCTCCCATAGCGGACTCCAATCACTCTAGTAGAAGTGATATTGATTACCTTGGGATACATGAGCATCTGTCCATCATGGAACACCACCATATACCCCTTGTCCCTCAATACAAGAAACCGAAATCAGATTCTTCTTCAGCCCTGGAACATTTAGGACCTTTGTCACTTTAAAGACATGACGTGACTCCCTCTAAAAGGATACAATCCCTACACCTGCTGCTCTGACCTTGGAGTTATCTCCAAGCACCACCTCCAATTCCATATCAATCTTTGTAAGATCCGTAAAGTGCCCTCTAACTCTGGTCATACGGCAGGAAGCTCCATTGTCTACAAACCAAACACTAGCGAGTGTAATAGCAGTGACAAGAATCACCACTAAAACAAACTCTGAGTCAAGTCTTGATGGTGGCAAGCTCATCCACCTCGACTAATGCTACAACACCGTCCTTCTTCCCCTTCTTACTGACACACTAAAAGGCATAGTGACCCATCTTCTGACAAGCAAAGCATCTTACTTTGCTCATGTCCTCCTCCTCTTTCTGTTTTCCTTTCCGTTGGTTAGTCCCACTAGAAGACCCCTTCTTGGTCTTCTTCTTGCCCTTAGCTATGAGGGCAACATTCTCCTCCTCAACAGCCCCACCATGTTGACTGCCACTCTTGGCACTCCTCCCGATCCCCTCCTAGATGAAATCATCCCACATCCTCCTCCAATCTGGAAGATGCTCTCTACCAACAATGCCATCTATGAATCCACCGCACTTCTTGGGAAACCACTCAGTGTCGTCTTGACCAACTGGTCATCTAGAATAGCCTCTCCCACTGCAGCCAACTCATCTCTCACCAGTGTGATCTTGGTATGGTATAAGGTCATTGTGTCAGTCTTGGTCATCTTGGTGTTCCTTAGTTTCTCAGGTAACACCATCTTCCTATTCTGATTGATGCTCTGGTAAAGTGTTATCAGAGACTCCCACATCTCATACACAAGCTTCTTTCCTGGCACATGAGGTATAAGGTGGTATTTAATTGCATCTAGAAGGATCCTCTTAGCCTTCACATTGTGCTTGTTGAATTATGCCAAGTGAATAGGATCAATAGGTGGAACTACTGCACTCTCGACAATATCTCACAACTCAAACTCATCAAGCAACAAGACTATCCTCTCCTTACAGGGACCAAAATTTTCAGCCCAACTCAACCTATCCTCCACCCTCAAACCAGTAGCCATCTGTCCTTCTCAACCAACATGACTTCCGAACAATGAAACTGAGCAACCACTCTTCCTCTCAACCACAAATTTCTGGGTATATAGGCTGGTTTATGCTTGTTGGTTGCGCTTTACCAACTACAGGTTCACTTGTTCTCTATTACCATGTAGAAATTTTGTGTCATGTAACCCCAACAAGTTTCAATTTGTTTTTCTCATCTTGTTTAATGCCCACACCCCATGGTTAATTCCTGATTTAAACATGAACATAAAATTGCAACTAAAACACTCAAGGCTACCACTATTTTTCACTTTCAGCTAACAATTACACAAGCATACACAAAAAATTTGGACACTGATTTTTGGTCAACAGAATTCTGGAAAAACCCCGAAGGGAAAACCATAGTTTTAAAACTCCGACTCCGACTCTGACTCGGCCGAGGATCGACTCCGCCTCCGACTCCGGAACGGTAATGACTCGGCCAGCTCGATTTCAATGACTCGGTCGTTGTAAAAAATACATTAAATATTTATTTTTTTATAAAAAAAAACATAATTTTAAAG